>JAOTBA010000002.1:3313306-3342907 GCA_025629845.1 Erythroxylum squamatum
TCGCTAAAATTGTTAAATTTGGTCGTTATATTATTATCCATGAATTGTAAGTTTTAGTGACCATCTATAGCCACCAAGTATTGATTGGTTGGTAAAAAATATACGTAACTTATATATTGCAACCAAATAATTTTTGGTTCCAAAATGTATATAATTAGCAACCATTTTACTATGGTTGCTGACAATTTGGTTGCTGAAACCAAAATTTCTTGTAGTGACTTATTACACAAACATGAGTTACAATATAGAAGACTGCTAGATGATGACGGCAACAGAAGTAGAAATTGATTGAAGATATATTTGAAATAAGAAGGTAATGAATTTTTATTGAGATACTGAAATAATCTGAATACAGGTGTATTTACATTATGTTGACAATGATCTTTTAGCTAAAGATCCTACAATCAAGTTCCTAATTTATAGTTTCCTATTTTACAAAGAATACAATCAAATCTCTGAAACCAAAGAAGGTATACAATCAAATCTCTGATAAAATCAAATCTTAAATACTTCAACTTCCACATGCATGGTACGGTCATACTGTACCAGATTATGAGCAATATCACAAGCAACCTTGCTATCATAATGTAGTCGAAGAGGCTGTGTCGGCGAATAACCCAAATCTAATAAGAGAAGCTTGAGCCATAAATTCTACCTCTGCACTTGACCGGGCAACAACATTTTGTTTCTTGCTCCTCCAAGTAACAAGATTGCCTCCCACAAAGGTAAAATAACCAAAAGTGGACCATCTATCATTTATAGATCCAACCTAATCGGCATCAGTATATGCTTCAACATTCAGATGGTCTACATTTTTTCTGAATAAGATTCCCTTCCCTGGAGCGGATTTCAAGTACCTCAAAATGTGCATAACTACCTTCATGTGTTGCTCTCCAAGATTATGCATAAATTGACTTACAACACTCAAGGCATAAGCAAGATTTGGCCTTGTGTGTGCTGGGTACATCAATCTTCTAACAAGTCTTTGGTATCTCAATTTATCAACCGAAACTTGATTTGGTTCAACAAATAACTTCAGTCCCTCTTCAAGAGGTGCATCAACTGGTTCACAAGCTGACACACCAGTTTCATTTAACAAATCTAAAGTATATTTTCGTTGAGACAAGAAAATACCCTTAGATGATCTCAAAACTTCAATTCCGAGGAAAAACTTCAAAGAACCAAGATCCTTCATTTCAAATTCTTGAGATAAATAATCTTGAAGTGCTTTCCTTTCATCGGGACCATTTCCAGTCACCACCATGTCATCAATGTATATAATTAGAGCTATAATTTTATCTTGTCATTTCTTTATGAACAAAGTGTGATCTGCATTGCGTTGAGTATAACCACAAGATACCATAACCTTTGTAAATCTCCCAAACCAAGCCCTTGGAGATTGCTTTAGCCCGCCATACAATGATTTTTTAATTTGCACACTTTATGACTGTATGCTTCAGGTACTATACATCTCGGAGGGAGATCCATATAAACTTCTTCTAATAATTCTCCATGTAAAAAAGCATTTTTTACATCAAATTGATATAATGGTCAATCCAAATTTGCGGCTAGGGATAATAAAACTCGAACTGTGTTGATTTTAGCAACTGGTGCAAAAGTCTCAGTATAGTCAATCCCATAGGTGTGAGTGTATCTCTTGGCCACCAACCGCGCTTTAAACCGCTCAATCGTGCTGTCAACCTTGAATTTGATAGTATATACCCATCGACATCCAACAGTTTTCTTTCCTGGTGGACAGTCAACAAGCTCCCAAGAATTATTTTTAATCAAGGATTTCATTTCTTCATTCATGGTTGCTTTCCATCTCGGATCACCTAAGGCTTCCTGTACACAGTTAGGAATAGCTACAGTAGATAATTGATTTATAAATGATTGATTTGATTTCTACAATTGATGGCTAGACATGTAATGACTCATTGGGTATTTAACCTTACTAGAAATTTCAGGTTCATATGTGGGTTTGGAAATACCTCTGTTGTGTCTTGAAGGTAGTTGTCGTCTAGATAGTTCAAGGACATCCTTGGTCGACGACGATTGGTTTGGTACTACTTCTTGTGCTGTATCAGTTGCTTTTTGCTCCGCTGCTTATGTGACGTCAGTTGCTTGTGGTTCATCACCTTCCAAATCAACTTGTTCAAATAAATCCATGTTATCTTCCAATTCTCGATTACTTTCCAATTCTCGGTTTTCAATCAAATCCATAGATTCAAATATGTGAATATCATAATCAAGAGGTAGAACTTCCTCATTGCTCTCCCCCTGAAGATCTAGGTTGAAAGGAAAGTACATAGAGTCCTCGTGAAATACTACATCAAATGTAACAAACATCTGTCGAGTGGGAGGATGATAGCATCGGTACCCTTTCTAATGAGTAGCATATCCTATAAAGACAGCGTAAAGCAAAAGGCTCTAATTTATTGCGTTGCTGCTTGTGAAGGTGCACATATGCGACACAACCAAAAACATAAGGATTCAGATTTGGGACCATTGATTCCATCCCAATTTTAGAGAGATATTCAAATGGTGTTTGATAGTTAATAGTACTACAAGGAAGCCGATTAATCAAGTATGTTGCAGTGGTGAGTGCTTCTCCCCAGTAGAATAATGGAATATGAGCTTTTATCAAGAGCACTCAAATAACCTCTAGTAAGTGACGATTCTTTCTCTTACCCCCCCCCCCCCCATTTTATTGGGGTGTGTTAGGACAAGTAGTTTGATGAAGGATTCCTTTTGTTCTCAAGTATTGTTGAAGTTCATTAAATACTCACCTCCATTATCACTACGTAAAACTTTCACCTGTGCATTGTATTGAGTAGAAATCATTTTGTGGAAGTTTTGAAACAACATATTTACTTCACCTTTAGTTTTCATCAAGCAAACCCACATCATCCTTGTACAATCATCGATAAAAGTTACAAACCAGCGAGATCCACCTAAGCTATCTACTTTGGATAGACCCCAAACATCAGAGTGTATAAGCATAAAAGGAGTCAAACTTTTATTCATACTAGATGGAAACGATGCACGATGGCTTTTTGCAAGTTAACAAACTTCACATCGAAGACTAGAAACATCAAGGTTTGTAAATAATATAGGAAATAACCTTTTAAGATAGCCAAAAGAAGTATGTCCTAGACTTCGATGCCATAACCAAACATCTTAATTCCATCCTTTTTCTTCTGAACTGTCTACTGCTAATGCTTGATGCAATTTATTTGAGATGTGTTCCTCTAGATCTAAGTAATACAACTTTCCCTATTTAGTTCCATAACCAATCGTCTACCTCGTTCGAATGTCCTTAAACACATAATACTCAGGCTAAAAAATCACAAGACAAGATAAAGTGGCAGTAATTTGAGAGACAGATAAAAGATTATAATCCAAAGAGGGTACAACTAGAACAGAATCCAAATTTAAAGTTTTGTTCAAAGATAAGGAGCCTTCCCCAATGATAGGAGCTGAGGAGCTATTGGCAGTGGAAATAAATTTTTGTGAAGAGGATTTAAGTGGTGAAACCTGTCTAGAATCAAATGTCATATGATCCGTTGCACCGGAATCAATTATCCATGTACTATTCGAAACAGGTATATATGAATTTAAAGCCTTACCACCGTTACCTCCTATTGCAACTAAGGCTGAAGATTTTGCAGCAGCGACATCTACGTTTATTTCTGTGTCTGCTGTTGCAGCAATAGAGGCTTTATCTGATTTCCTTTTCCTTGAATCACGAGTGTGATCCCACCATTCTGGGTACCCGACAAGTTTGAAACACCGATCTTTTGTATGACTAGACTGATCACAGTGAGTACATTTGAAGGTAAATTTCTTTGACTGATTGGGCTTCACTCGATCTTTTTGGTTGGATTTGTTTCTACTCACGAAGGTTGAAGCTTCGTCCTTTTCAAGTTTTGTATTCATGGTTGCATGCCAAATAGATTTGCGACGAACTAGTGAGTAACACTCTTCTAATTCAGGAACTGGTTCCTTTCTTAATATTTCCCCACGAACTTGTTAAAATTCATTGTCTAAACTAGCAAGAAAAATATGCACCCTTTGCCGCTGAATTGATTTGTAATAAGATTTGACATCGTTCTCACTCTCCATAATCACTTTGTCACGATGATCCAATTAACTGAAAATTTTAGTTAGTTCCCCATAATAAATAGAAAGTGATCTACCATTTTTTTTTGGTAGAAAAAGCCCTTTGATTCAAAGTAAAAACCTGTAATTCATCAGCTCCATCATAAAAAGCCTTTGGTAGAGCTTTCCAAATATCTCGGGCAGTAGGCAAGCGAATATATCACTTTATAATGTTAGGAGTCATAGACATCAACAACCATCTCTTAACTTTTTGATTATCAGCATACCATTTCTCATAGCCCTCGTCCTTTTTTGTAGGAGATTGTGACTTTCCTCGGATAAACGAAAGTTTTTCCTTATTGGCAATATGCATCCCCATGATCTGAGACAACATATCATAGTTTGTTTCATTGAGAATAATTCCAGCATTAAAGGAGGAATTTTTAGTTTGAACAAGAATCGGAACGGACTTAGTCCCAGAAGTTTCAACTTCTGGTTTGCTCATGGTCCTAAGTCGGAACCTATTCTCTGATACCAAGTTGAAATAAGAAGAAAGGAATGAATTTTTATTGAGATACTGAAAGAATCTGAATACAGGGGTATTTGTCAGTACGTTGACAACGATCTTTTAGCCAAAGATCCTACAATCAAGCTTCTAATTTATAGTTTCCTATTTTACAAAGAATACAATCAAATCTCTGAAACCAAAGAAGGTATACAATCAAATCCCTAAAAAAATCAAATCTTAAATACTTCAACAAATATGACTCTAAATTTTTCTAAAAGGATGACCAAGGTGTCGGTGCCATTTAGAAGAAGAAGCACGAACAACAACATAAGCTTTGGAGGTGGAATGGAGTGGTGATTTTGCTTGTAGTGTATAGAGATTTTGTTTATTCTGGCCGCGGGTTATGATCGCCCCCGTTGTGAGATCCTTAACAACAAAAGAATCAGAAGAAAAAAAAATTTAACTGAGGCATGTTTTGTTTTGGAAAATTGGGAAACAAAGATAAGATAGTTCTATACAATAGGAACACAAAGTAAATCAGTGAGGGAGCATATTTTATGTGGAAAATGCAAATCAGTTGAACCAATATGAGTTATAGGTAGACCTGTACCATTTCCAATAGTGAGCTCATCAGTTCCTTCAAAGTCTGAATGTAGTGAAATATTCTGCAGGTCATGAGTGACATGATTTGTTGATCCTGTATCAAGTACCTAATTGGTATCTGGTACATTCTTCGTGCTGGAAAAATTTGCAGCAGGCTGTTGAATCAAAATCTGCTTGGCTTTGCGACATTGACGAGTTGTGTGACCAATTTTGTCACAAAATTGGAAGATCAATTTCTGCTCAGAATTGGATGAATTGGCAGCTAAAAACTGTCACAAAAATGAAAGACTAGTTTGTGCTCAGGATTGGATAAATTGGCAGCTGAAAACTGACATTTCTGACCAAAATTTTCCTGCAAATAATTGGCAGAAGATGGATATGAAAGAAAATTAAATACGAAATTACAGATTAATTTCATAATTATTCAACACAATTAATTAACCCTATAATTGCAACATACTGTATTCAATAATTGAATGGATAAATACCTGGAAATTGGAGAAATATCGAGTCCATTGTTGTTTACTGTGAAGTGACGTGATTGAGACGCAGAGGATTTACTACTACTATTCCAAACCTTAATCAGCAAAAGCACATACAGTTTTAAATGGGGCGACTGTATTTAAAGGTTGGCTAGCAGTAGGGCCTCCTGTGCTTTATAATACATGGGCCAAGCCTACCCATCATAGCGAGCCCATGAACACAGGCCCAATGACACGTTAAAGAGAAAATTACTATTGACATCTAATTAATCTGGGTTTGTACAAAAATTATTTTTATTATGCTAATCCACAATTATGATAAAATTCTATCAGGATATTTATTCTGGTAAGTATTCGTAGGATTGTACCTCTGATTGCCACCTTTCTGTTGTCGTGAATGGTTAGATCGTTTGGTGTAATTAGCAGTGATGGGTGTTGAATCTGCTACAGTATGAGTACGCTTGAGGTACAGTTCATAATCTGTCAGTTTGTCATACAGTTCTTCATACGTTATTGGAGTTTCACGAGCTCGTATTGCAGCTATTATCTCTTTGAAATCAGAACCCACACCATTTAAAATGTGAATCACAAGATCAGTTTCATCAACTGGAGCACCAATAATTGCTAGCTCATCACTGATATTCTTCATCAATTACAGGTACTCACTGACAGTTTTCTCGTCTCGTTTGGTAAGGGTGAGTCGTTCCTTAAGAGATGATTCGTGATCTAGAATGACCAGCAAACATATGTTGTAATATAAACCAAGCTTCTGCGGAAGTCTTGGCTCTAGAAGGATGAGTCATTACCTGAAATTAACATGATGCAATAATAGCGGGAGGTAACAATTGGTCTTGTTGATGCCAACGTTGAAATTCAAGATTAGGTACAATGACACCTTCACATTTGAAAACCCACTGAGGGTAGTAGTTTTGCAAACTCTTCGATTTGACCACAGTTACTTGTAAGATTCTACCGCAGTTACTTGTAACTGTATCTATCGGTTACTAGATATAAAGTAACTGTATCAGTAACTGTTAATTTTTCTGTACCAAACGAAAACAGAAAAATAAATAAGAAATTAAACAAATCAACACTGAAATTTGGTAACGTAGTTCAGCACACCTTGTCTACATCTGTGAGGCCCTCACCCGACTTAATACTTTCACCGAAGTACAAAAGATTTACCCAATGCTTTATTGAGTCGATACCACTTAAACCTTGACATTTTCTCTCAACCTCACTTCCCGTGAAAGAATTTCACACCCAATAGTACAACCACGTTGTACTAACCTTGACAGAGGATTTACACACACTGTTTAATAATAAAGACAATTAAACGAATAACTCAAGTGATTAAAATAACTAGAAACAAAAACGAAAATAATTGAGATAGATAGAAACAACTTTCTGATAAATTCAACTCCATCTAAAACAGATCTGAAAGTTGTTCACCAATTAAATTGTTGTAGTTAGCTGCTAGGATTTTTCTTCCTTACTTTCAACCGTGAATCATCAAGGACGGCCAACATATACAACAGAAGATTGATGTTGAAGAATTGAAGAGCAATGTTCAGAGCAACCAGAAAAACATCAACGATAACAGCCTCAAGACAAAAACATAGCACCCACTCAAGATGATCTTTTCTTTTTGAAACCAACAACAATAACTCACGATAAAGTATAGCCCTCACACAGACAGCCTTGGGTTACGCAAGAAACTCAATAGAAACCCAACTTACACAAACGTCTTTGGTTGCACCACCAACAAAAGCACTAAAGATTGCTGTCAATTAACACAACAAAGACTCCCACGACAAAGACCTAAAAACCATACAAAAATCCTTAGCCACACATCAACGTAATCCACCACACCTCTTCTCAAGATACACATCTATTCAAGATAGGATTCTATAAACATCTAGAACATTATTCAAAATAACTTTTTGAATCTAAGTTAAACAAGGATTATTGGTCAGTTATTATCATCCAATTAATATCTTATAGGTCCAATTAATAAAGAATGTCAAAACTAATTACTTAGATATATAACATATATACTAAAACTCTCCCCCTTTTTGGCATTGTTTGTCACAAATATGAAACTCCCCTTAAATAACATAATTGGACATATAAATATTAAATCCACAATGCATATGAGATGAAAAAGAACTCTCCCTAATAAAATATCAAGTTCTAAAGAACATCACAATTATCCCATCATCCAAATTTCTCCTCCTTGGGATAAAAAGATGTCAAAAAGTATGACGAATAGTTGCGCTTATACCTTGAAATTAAAGAATATAGGGAAAGTGACTGCCTCAATATGAGGTCAATCTTGTATTTATATTGACAGTATATAATTACAACATTGATTACGGAGGAGTATAAAAGGCTATCATTTAATTACACAATATATGATATTTATATCCTATGATTAAGTTACTATAAACATATAATCTACAATTACTTAGAGAGAAATCTTAGGCATGATGGTTGGCTTTTATCCCCCCGTAATTAGAGTGGGAGAAGCAAGGACGCTCAAATTGGCATACAGATGAGAAAATTGTGAAGAGTATAAGCCTTTGGTAAAAATATCAACAAGTTGAGCACCACAAGGAATAAATTTAACAGAAATATCACCCCATAAGACTCTTTCACGAACGAAGTGTAAATCGACCTCCAAATGCTTGGTGCGTGCATGATTGATTGGATTCACAGCCAAATAGGTAGCAAAAATATTATCACAAAACACTTCGACAGGTAGGCGAGGATGAACAAATAGATCACGAAGTAAAGAGCGAAACCAGCAAATTTCAGCCATAATAGAGGCGAGTGCGCGATATTCAGACTCAGTACTGCTCCTAGATACTGTATGTTGTTTCTTGGCAGTCCAAGAGACCAAGTTATGGCCTAGGAAAAGGCAATAGCCAGTAGTAGAATGTCGAGTATCAGGACAACCAGCCCAATTAGCATCACTATATGCTATCGAGGAAGTAGGATTGGACTTACAAAGTTGAAGACCAAAATGTGAAGTACCTTTGAGATACCTTAGAATCCGTTTGACAGCTTGCTAATGAATATCACAAGGATCATGCATATATTGGCAAATCGTATTAACTGCATATGAAATATCGGGATGAGTGAATGTAAGGTATTAGAGGCCACCAACAATGCTTCGATAAAGAGTGGGATCTAAAAATGAAGAACCATTATGAGCAGACAAAGAACTGCGAGTATTAATGGGTGTGGATATCGGCTTAGCATCAGTCATAGCAACACGTTGAAGCAATTCATTAGCATATTTAGACTGAGATAGGAAAAGACCAGTAGCATGTGGATGGGCCTGAATGCCCAGAAAATAATGTAATGAACCAAGGTCATTCATGGCAAACTCTGATTTCAATAAACAAAGCAGATGATCTAATAAGGTTGAGGAGGAGGCTGTGAGAATGATGTCATCCACGTAGAGAAGTAAGGCCGCCATTTTAGTCGATGTATGATAAACAAACATAGAATAATAAGTGACCGTTTCACCACAATAGCTTAAGCTGTTGTGTGAGGCCAACTTAATTGGTTTTATATATTCACTAACACACCCCCTCAAGTGAAAGCCTTTTGGACTTGAAACTTGCACAGGCCCACTCTACCTTGTGCTGAATAATAGGTGGGTGGTAGGATTTGAACTCACGCCCACTTGGTCATAAAGGCTTTGATACTATGTTAAGTGACCGTTTCACCACAATAACTTAAGCTGTTGTGTGAGGTCAACTTAATTAGTTTTATATATTCACCAACAACCTATACCCTGTCACCCCCGCATCATCATCTAGAAAGTGGCTTGATAAGTTTTGCCAATTAAGCCAACTGTCCTCCATTGGAAAGACTCGGGCATGGATTTTGATTTTCATTAACTTGTAAACTTAAGCGTGCTTGTGTAATTACTCCTATCATGAACGGAGCACATCAATCATATATATCTGCTGTCATTTAGACGAAACGAGTCTATGATGTTACTGAGGTGAACCAAGTTCCTCCCGGGTGAATCATCAATCCAAGAAAGTGGGTGGTCCTGCTATTTCGTCCTTGACGTTTTAGCTCTCACCATCAGCAATCTTCCATAATTACTTGGAACAGTGAGATACGGTATCGAAAACTATATCCTGTAAAGGAATGGAGAATCACCCAAAGGACTTGAAAAGCAAGGTATATGCACAACATAATCCTATCCCATCACTACTTCTTTGCAGCCTATTTGCACAGGACATGGAAGGAGAAAGAAAGCCCTCCATTGAACTTGAACTCTCTCGTCTCTTAATCCTGGAATCCCGATTATCAGAATTTGAACTCTACTAATATTTAGTTACAAATTTTATTTTTTATATACTTTTTAATTGCAAATGTTAAATTATCTAATAATATTAAATAAAATATTTATTTTTATTTTTTAACATGTTAAAATAACTATAACTCGGTTAAAAGTATAATTTTATTTTATCTAATATTTAAATAAATTATTTTTAAGTACTAATATTCAATAGATTTTATATATAATGTTACATAAATTATATTCACGGCCTAAATATTAAAATTAATCGTAACTTAATTTTTAAAAATTTTGTTATATTATTAATATAATTATAAAAAATTATAATGTGATATTATAAAAATAATATTAATTTATTTAAATCTTTTTTAAATATTAGAATTGAGGCTTTTCAAAAGCTAAAAATATATTTTGAATCTTAACTTTTACAACATGTTATAAAACAGACTATAATATTTAAAAGTGTTTAAATTGACGTTATGAAGATATTTAAATCAAACTTTAAATGAACAAAAAAATTTAACAAAATTAACGGTACTCTAATTAAATGTTATATCAATATTAATATGATATTATTTATATATTTTTAAATTAATTAAAAAATGAATCCTACAAATACATGACACCGGGCCATTGTTTATACAATTAAAACAGTAGGCCCTGTTTGTAGTATAATATCGGAGCTTATATTTATATATTTAAGACAATAAGTCTTATTTGTTATATTATAAAGACTATTTTTATTTAAAAAATAGAACAATAATATTCCATGAATATTACGTATTTAACTAACGGAGAATCGCTAGGTTAAAATTCACATTAAATCATCTGTTTCAGTTACTCTGTTCCATTAAATCTCATCCATATATTTATGTGGGATTCATACAAACGTGTGGATGAATTTTAATGGAACATGATAGGAACACTATAACCAGAAGAGGAAATGAAATTGTCATCCAATTAAAATTTCTTTTTTTAAAGTTGAATTGAATTCTTTCTTTATTATAATCGAAATTTCTCAGTTTGAAGAAAAGCCATATGCACCAAAGTAAAGGTTGGAGCAAATTGTGTTTTTTTTGGGGTGTTTTAATTATGTAAATATATTTATATAAACACATGAATAAGAATTTTTTTTTTTTTGAAATGACATGAATAAGATTTAATAAAACTAACCAGTGAAAGCTTAATTGAAAGAGGATCTGATACCAAAGTAAAGGCTAGACATCTGACAATATAAATAGCACCGCAAAGAAAACTTTATTAGATTTGAAAATGCTCAACCCTATTAATACGCTTTGGACACGCGAACTCCCATTAGAGCCACAAGCAAGGAGTTGTCTCTAGATTTTCTTTGAATCAACCACAAACCTCCTGCTTCTTCAAACAGGGCTCTGCTTTTTACTCACTTGATTATACTCATCGAATATGAGCACCAGCATCCTCCATGGTCTCAACGTCCGAGTCGTCGGCGCCGGAGAGAGAATTCTGGTCTTTGCCCACGGCATCGGAACCGACCAGTCGGCGTGGCAGCGAATCCTGCCCTTTTTCACTCAACATTTTAGGATAGTCCTCTACGATCTTGTTTGTGCTGGCAGCGTCAATCCAGATTACTTCGACTTCAGTAGGTACACGAGTCTCGACGCTTTTGTTGATGACTTGCTCAATATTCTCGACGCTTTAGGCGTCGATCGTTGTGCCTATGTTGGTCATTCCGTCTCTGCCATGATCGGTCTTGTTGCCTCCATTCGCAGGCCTCAGTTATTCTCCAAACTCATACTCATCGGAGCATCACCCAGGTAATAAATGTCACAGTTGTCTTGAAAGCTTCAAACTTTTCTTTTGGATCATTCGCAGATTTTGTTTTGTGGCGTTAAAGTTTTGAACTATGGCCTCGAATTGGGACAGGTTCTTGAACGACGAAAACTACCACGGAGGATTCGAGGAAGCGGAAATCCACGAAGTATTCTCAGCAATGCGGGCCAATTACGAAGCGTGGGTCAACGGATTTGCACCTCTCGCCGTTGGCGCCGACGTGCCAGCCGCCGTTATGGAATTTAGCCGTACCCTTTTCAATATGAGGCCGGATATTACCTTATACGTATCCAAGACCGTGTTTAACTCAGATCTAAGAGGAATATTAGGCTTGGTGAGAGTTCCATGCCACATAATTCAAACGTCAAAGGATGTGTCCGTACCGGCATCGGTGGCGGAGTATTTGAGGAACCATTTGGGTGGGCGGACCACCGTGGAGGTGTTGAGGACGGAGGGTCACTTGCCGCATTTGAGTGCACCAGCACTCTTGGGCCCAGCTCTCCGGAGAGCACTTTCGCGGTGAGCAAGTCGAGCGTTGCGCTTACTAATTACTATTACGAGACAAGACAGCTTGGGTCTAATAAAGAAATTGTAATAACGGGGCTAGAGCTAGACGTTGATGGGCTATGTACGTACGTGTTCTTTTTTGTGTCTCTAAGTCTAAGAAAAGGATAAGAATATCCCATGTGATAATCACGTGACTACTGTCTTTTCCTTGTGTCCTGCAGTTTCTACTTCTGGGCAAGCAACAGAACTCTGTTTACGCTGTACTTTCGTGCCCGTTTTTTCCTTTTTCTTCCTTTTTTAATAAAATCAAAGAAAACTTTCTTAAGCAGGGGGTTATACTTATATGCACACCAATTACCAAAAAAAGAAGAAGGTATGATTGATACGTAGTTTTAGTAATTTGAACTTTTTTGGCCAGAAACCTTATTGGATTCCAACTATGTAGTTGGAGCTTAAGTTTAACTATTCTAAAATTAGTCAAAACGACATTATTTTAATTTTTTTTACCAAAAATAGACATTATTTTAATTTAAATGTTAAGTTGGACGGTTCAGATATTATAAATCTAATTTATCAATCTCGACTAGTACAAGGATTTTATGCATGGGAATGAAATGAAAACTTTTGTTTGGAATCAAACTATCATTGAAAGGGTAACATTTTCATTACCCAATTCTCATCAATCCTCCATTCTCCTACTAATTCGTAAGAATGGGAATCATTGAATTATTCCCCTAGTACAAGGATTTTATGCATGTCTTTAATTGGATCATTCATCGAGGGTGAATGGACTTATTATTATTAAATTTATAGTTTCTCATAGTAATTTAAACAGTCATAATAAATTTCAGACTTATCAAATAATATTAATTTAAGGGTAGCAAATACAAATAGAATTTTTAAAAATTTACATTTTTTGAAATTGTGGAAAAATACTACAATATACTTGATTTTGAACATTCTATCATTATAAATAGGGTGCATAAAATATAATTAATTAAATTATATTTAAATTTTGATATAAAACAAATTTTTATTTTTTTAAATTTTTAACAAACCAACCACCATTAAAGGTAATGGTAATCATTCTTTCATCATAACCAACCATCATAATTATAATGATTATATCCATTCTCATTCCTCCATATATTCATTCTCATTCTTATTCTCATTACCTTCTGTGAACCAAGCCCCCCCTAAGTCAGGCTGGATTAGACTTATCATCTTTAAGCTCAATTTATCCAAGCTAGTGAGTCAAATTATTAAGATAATACAAAATTTGAATATGGTATAATTTAAAGTCAATAGTTCGAAGCTAGATTAATTAGAATTTGGTTTGAATTTAAGATTTAAGTTCAAATAAATGTTCTAAATTGATTTTAACTAGGTTTTATACTGTCTAAATCCAATTTGATGAAACTTAAATTTAAAAAAAAATCAAATTCCACTTAATCATCCTTATCTTAAAAATACATATTTTTATTTTTAAGATAAGGATGATAGAAATAAGACCCAGAAATGTATATTTTATGGGCCTAATTGCTTAGATCCAAAAATCTGACTAGCCCACCTTGTCGACTACTTTATGGGCTTTGGTTCTGACAGTCTAAAATTTATCTGAAGAAAACAAATAAACACGAATATGGCATAAAACAAATTGAGCAATTTAAGAAGCATTATTAAGCAAAATTTTGATAAATTTAAAGCGTTGCCAAAAAAATTTCTATTATAAAAACAATTTAGAGTTTGAATTGTAATAAAGATTAATTGAGGGTGTACAATTGCTATAAAATCTATTCGTTTTCTGTCCGAAGAGGGAGGAGTAATTAAAGATTAAAGATTGCCAATACTGTATAATTTGCGATGCGATGGGTTATGATTGGGCTTGTATATGAGTTCGGGTTCAGCCTGAGGTTCAATCGGGTTAGATTAAATTTATTTATTTTTAAGTTTTTAAAAATTATAAAACAATATTGCTTTATTCAAAATTATACCATTTTTCTTAAGCTCGGGATGGAATGACGTTCAAACTGATAATTAAAAAATTCAGCCAATTCAACTATAGAAATTTTGAATTGTTGAACTTTTCGGTTCGATTTAATTTTATAACTTTTATTGTTAAAAATATATCAAGTTATAAATTAATCGGTCAATATTGATAAATTAATAAGTTCTTATATAACAAAATAAATCAATTAATTTTCTTAACAATCTCTTTTTTCAATTAAACTTCAAAAAATAAAGACAGTCTTTTTCAAACATATTTTAAATTATTTAATTTTATTCAATTTTTACATGATTTTATGAAGGTCTAACACCGGTTGAACCTTTTAAACCTTAAACACTTTGTCTTACCAGTTTAACTTCCGATATGATTTTGAAAATATTGGTTCAAACTACTAAAATTAAAAAAAAAAATAGTTCGAGTCTGTCCCAAAACTTAATCAAACTATGGTTGTTTTGTTGATTTTGGGGCCTGAACTTAATTGTCAAGATTAAGTAGGAGAAAGAAAGTTAAAGTGACATAAAGGATGTATTAACTTATTTGTCATATAGTATTTGAATATATTAAAGATTCATCCCTTAATTAAAGGGGATTAAGCCATATTATATATGAGAATTTCCTCTTCCTTCCAAAACTAAATTTACTCATGTCTTTCCAATGGGCTTAAGCTACTTTCAACAGGCCCAATTATTATTTCACAGTTTCAATAAACTCCTAAATCTAATGTTGGACAAAGAAAATTTAGTCAAAATTTCTCTTTAACTGGGAAATATTGGAGGGGTTTAGTAAACAACTTATCAACTATTGATGTGTTTAGTGAATGACTTATTAAATAGCTTATTTAATCCCAATAAGTTGATTTCTAAAAGCTTCATAAGAGAAGCTTTTGGAGTTAATTGTTTGTCTAATGACAGTATTATCTTCTACTTTTGTTCTGCATGTTTTCAAAGTTGACTTTTTTATTGTACAATTATGTCATGAAGTTTAAAAAAATACAATAAAGGAGTTAATTAATCTTTTTAATATTTATTTAATTTTATAATATTAGTTTACATTAAAAAATACAATAATATTAAGTTTTTGAACATAAAGAATCACATCAAATTAATATTTTTAGTATATAACTACTATTTATCGTATCTCTGTCATGCTATAATTATAGATATTTTTAATTTATTAAATTATAAAATTCATATATATTGTATAAAAAATACTAATATGATGTAGCTTGCTATATCATTCAAATTAATAGAGAATTTAACGTTGAATTATTATTATTATTATTTATTAAAGTTATAAACTTAATTTTTGTAAAATTAAATATTTAAATCTAAATTATTATAAAAATATTCAACAAAATACTAAGAAATATAATGTTCATGTCCTTATAATTTTTTTAAATCATACCATCGTGAATCATTTTATATGTCAACAGCTAATACTAAATAGTTAATTTTACAAAATATCTTTAATAAACAACTGATATTATCCGCTGGTTAAATCAGCTGATATAATCAGCTATCAGCCAACTGTTGATACAATCAACTAACAGTTAATGCAATTCGCTATTTGCCAAACATGGTCATTATCCATTATCTTTCTTAAACTATATGATTCAAATAGATCTTTGAGTGAGTTAGTAATTAAAATTAATTGATAATTAACATATTTTCGAAATATTCGAATTGAGCTGCAATCGCTCAATTAAGATGTGAATATGAACTTTTGGATTGATAATGACTATGAAACTTAAAGTCAAAAAAAAAAAGAAGATAATGACTATGAAACTTGGGGTGATAAGGAACGCACTAATAATTGAACCACGACAACCCAATCAATTTGCTTTTGTTATTTTTTTCTTTAATTCAACTTGTAATGTTGCTTTAAATGTCGAGCCTTCGTCTTCACAAAGCTGACAGCGCCCATTCATCAACGCTCACCTTACCATATTTTGCTTTTAAATGTCGAGCGTTCGTCTTCACAAAGCTGACAGCGCCCCTTCATTTCTGTTACATCAACGCTCACCCTACCATATTACTAAGGGTTTGTTTTTTAGCTTGATAATATTTTTTAAGGATATATATGTAGTGATAAACTAAATAAAATATGGAATTTTAAATTCAAAATAAAAAGATAAACCCAAATCAAACTAATTCAAAATTTGCTCTAAATAATTAAATTCATATAAATATTGCTCTAAATTTCGTGTCAAAGCAGTTGGATAATTATATATAATTATTTTGTATCGTAATGAGACAAAATTTAAATTTTATTTACAAAAAATTAAATTAAATTATAAAAATTAGAATATTACTTTATATTTTTAAAAAATAATATCTAATATTGACAAAACAATAAACTAAAACTAGTACAAGTTGTATTTCATAACTTTGTCATTGTAATTAGAGACTAATATAAAATTTTAAAATAATAGAATATGAGTCATAACTTCTTCTTTTTTGTGTTACACGGAAAGAAAAACAAAATAAACACCAAACGCGTACCACTTAAATCCATATGAAGGGTTCAATGATAGAGAATGCCATTTCTGTCTCGGGAAAGAGCCTCCAAAATGCTCGGATGTGGCGCCTGAAGGGTATGCATACCCTGCTCTGCAAAGGAGACTAAATGAGCCAAGTGATCCGCACAGTGATTTCCTTCACAGTGTGTATGCTGAAGTTGTACCTCCCCGTCTCGAAGGATCAAGTCTCAGATACCAGTCACCAAAAAAGAGATCCCAGTCAGATCGCTAGGTGATGAAGAGAGAATATTAATTACCTCCAAAGAATCCACTTCTACGATCAGGAGCTGATATCCCTAATCCCATGCCAGTATGAGACCGGAATACACCACAGAGTTCTGCTAACAGGGGTCGCCAACACTTATATTGTGTAAGAAGCTGACACACCAATATCCCTGACAATCCCTAATAACCCCGCCGGCTGAAACAATATTGTACTCTAATTTCACGGCACCACCGATATTAAGTTTATCGTGTAACCTAGCTATTTGTCCATTGACAGAAATGGAAAATGGTTTGAATCCCGTGGTCAAATATTTAATCGTAGAAGGTGATTGGAAAGTCAATAAAGTTTTCACGTGCGAGATGAGACTTACAACAGCCAGTCAACTCCGATGGCTTTTGTTTGTAAATAATTGAAAAAGTTAAAATAGCTGATGAACCCCTTATCTGTAGCACTCTGCGACTCTTCAAAAGATTCCACGTAGGCTCTCGAAGACAATGTGAAATCTGTATATTTATGGTATACCATACCCCACCAGCTTACTGAATTGGAATTTGGAAATGGCGATGAATATGGACTTTGTAGGCAGTGATTGACTAATACACAAAGCGCAGTTCAGAGTCAACCATCCAATCGTCAAAGATGGGACCCAGATTGATAGAGGAGAAGTAGCCGCCTCCTGGCACTTGAAGCTCAGACCTCATCCTCCTATTCTATTTGTTATTAGAATCAGCAAATGACCATCCCGTCGCTCGGCTCCCGGCAAAAACGAAAGGTCACAAAATTCTTCGACGACTCGGCCGCCATCGAAGACGAACCTATGACCCTTCCTGCCTTCCACCATAATTCTCTCGTTTTGGGATAATAAATTAAAAAATATTAAACCTGTTTTCCGATATTTATTTTTTAATTTATTAGAAATTTTATTAAAATATTTAATATTTAAAAATTAAATGACTCATTTACTAAAATTATTTAATAAATTATTGAAACGTTGTAATTCATCGTTTTTATTAACATAATATTGGAGTGTTATATCTAAAACATATTATTATTTATATAGTCAAAATTACGATCATTTATTTTATATTTAAATCATATCAGGAATAAAATATCACGTAAAATTTTAAATATCCCTCAAACATCAAATATCAATTTTTATATTAATTCATTAATTAAGTCAATAAAATATTCTCAAAACTAATTTAAATTATCTAATTTTAAAAAATTAATGCTTAATAGTGTACAAAATTTTGGAAAACTTTTTCCTAGTTTATTATCCATTGCGGTGTGATATTTTAAGGCAAAGTAGCCTACTTCAACTTTTCATTGTGTTATGTATAACACTGATAAGATGTTAATTTGTTATGTTAATTAGAATTACCCCTTTCATTTTAGATATACCTTTGTGATTAAATAGGAAAATTGTTTGTTTTATTTTAGGGGATGAAAAGTAAAGATTGCATTAAATTGGAATATTATTGATCAAAATCACAAATTTTGAAAAAAGTGAACCGATTATTGCAATGGATGAGACGAGATTACGCCTAATACTAGATTCACTTAAAGAGTTGAAACTCAATTAAGAAACTTCTTCCCATTCCTATTATGTAAGGATTTGGATTTGTTTTATATATGGATCATTGCAAGATAGAAGTAGACTTGATTCTCAAGCGCCTTTAGTGGATCTTAGAGGATAAGAAAATCTTGTGGATCCAATGACTGCACACTTATTTCCTGAAAGGGCATTCTATTTGGGCGCTTCAACCGAAAGCCAGTTTCTCTTTTTTTCTCAATCAACTCTTGAAGCTAAGAGACGATATTCGCCATGAGACTTCTTGTATTATCAAGGATGGACGTCGGGTTTCTCTTTGGTATGATAATTGGGATAGTCGAGGTCCCCTAATTTCTCAGGTAACTCCTTCCCGAACCTCTCCACTGTTTCCTCTCAAAACACGCATGATTTCATTTATTGATGGGAGATCCTAGAAATTCCCAAGAATTTTGCGCCATCTCCAACCTAGCTATTCTCCAACTCCTCAAGAATCCGACACTTTCTTTTGGAAGGGGACTCCACTGCATAAGTTGACTAATCGCTTCATTTGCAACAATTTGCGTCATCGTCGGCCCCCTGTTCCCTGGGCTCCCACGGTTTGGAGCAACCTTCTCACGCCCCGAATCTCCATCTTCTAGTTAGCTATTCAGAATAAGCTTTCGACTGCTGATCGTCTTTCTTATGTGCTACTGGATCCTTCTTGCCCAATGTGTACCCTGCAAATGGAATCTTGTTCTCATCTTTTTTTCGAGTGCCCTTTTACCTCTTCTATTTGGAGAACTGTTTGTGGCTTATGTTGTTGGACGGATCCTGGGTTCGACCTTATGCCTATCACTAGTTATTTGTCTTTTACTGCAGGTTCCAACAAACCTGTCCAACTTATTATTTTGGGGGTCTGTTTATATTCTCTTTGGCGTGAGCGAAACTCTCGCCGCTTCCAGAGTACCTCTTCTACGACGGAGAGTTTGGTCTGCTTAATTATGTCTGATGTTCGGGAGTTAGTTTTGACTAAGAATGTTCCTTGTAGCTCTAATGTGTGTCATGCCTTACGTTTATAGTTGCTAGAGGGTGGTTCTTTTTAGGTTCCTGTTGTTGTGGTAGCTGATTTCTTTATTGCTGGTTCTCCTTGTGCTGTATATAACGGATTTTCCCTTTTGATGACCTTGTAATTTTTTTTCTCTATTTATACTAATTTCCTTTTTTCAAAAAAAAAAAGCGAAGAGGGTATAATTCCTCACAAAATCTTCAGTTGTGAACAGGGAGTAGTAGGCCTTAGCCAGCGTATAAACAGTGACCCAGGACTTTTCGCACACCATTTTTCTTCTGTTGTCCGAAGTGAACGAGTCTCATCATCAGAAGGTATTTGTGGTTGGTGGCCGTTAAAAAGCTATTGGTGAACATCATATGAAAGTTGATTTTATTCAGCGGATATGCAAGTAATATACAGTTTTTGCGCGTATGTTGACAGAGATAAGAGCTGTTGCAGTTTTTACCCGCAAGGCGTAGCTCAGTTGGTTCGGAGGGGCAGATTTGCTCCAAGATAAGAGCTGATGCAGACGTATGCTCCTGCAATAGTGCAAACATTGGTACTTCCGAACTTTAGACGCTTTTGGTTTGTTTTAATGTTTGTTTTCTTTCCGCATATTAGATAACAACAAAAATGTTTGATCTTTCATGGTTGAAGTGTTGAAGATAGCTTTTACTATTCTACTACTGCTCTTGTCGCGGCCTCATATTTCTTGCTTTTTCCTGTGGCTGCTAGCTATATTATCTTTTTCCCCTCGGGGGTGACTGAAAACTGAGATGAGTAAATATTCTTTCAACCCGGTAAACCTTGCAGCTTAATCACTGCCCTTTTGTTTCTTTTTGCAGGTCTTCAGCCTTTCCACTGTTTTGTCCCTACTTCTGCCAAGATGTATAGTTTCTTTCTTTATAAAGGTATCGAATCCTGATTCCAAGGAGCTGTCGAATAATAATAATAGTAATATCTGTCGCTTTCCAATCACTAATGCAAACGTCCAATCTCACAATTAGATAAAACCAACTCTTGACAAAACTAAAATTTGAGAAATACTGCTTTGCTTACTGCAACTAAATCATCAACAGATTTGTCATATGAACAGAACACATTAAAGATGAAACCATTTTGCTCTAATGCGATGCATGCCTCGCAAACTGATTACAATTAAAGTGGAGCTGCAGTTTTTCCCTATAAAAAAGGGTAGATTTCTAGTACTGTCATTTTTGCACCAAATGACGTGGTAGTTTCATGAGGTCTAGTGTGAAGGATCCGTGGATCTCACATAATGATGACCACTTATTATGATGAACAAAATTTATTTGGTCCAACGTCGTTTTAATAGAAGTTTTAGCTTCCCTAATGCTACTCAATTAATTAAAGGAAAGGGGAAACAGTGAAGGATTCAAGAATCCTCAGAATAGATTGGGAATGAGTCTAACAGAAGGGGTTCCAGAAAGAGTCAGCCTTGTCCTCAACATCGTTGGCAGATGAATCTAGTGCTTCATTTTGAGTTGATGGGAATTCTGCCTCCACGTTCTCAGAGAACAGTCTTCTTTTTATATGTTCAAGTGCATCTTTGAGTGGAGAAACATTAGGAATGTGACCAAAAGGATCTATATCTGTAATAATTTGTCTAGAAGACCCTCCTTGATAGGTCAAGTACATCTCACCCTGTTCATCTATGTATGCCCTCTTTCGACGACCCCTAGGACTGCCTTGAAACTCATCCTCCATCAACTTATTGTACTTGTCGTTCTCTTTGTCTTCCAATATTGGAGGGTTCACGCCCAGACTGCCACCGTAGTCTTTTCCTTGCTGCAGGACATTTCTCTTGTGACGAACTTGGCATAGGACCCAATTGTCCAACTGAACAAGACGATTGAAAAGAAATTTAGCAGCACAGATTCTGAACGTGATATAGGATATTGACTTATAATATGTTTTTTATTATTTATTTGCAAGCAGAGTACAACTTACCTGCATTGATGTCTCCAGGCTTTGTTCATGGCATGCATTAGGAAGAAGCCTATACTCATGCATGATCCAGTCAGTTTTAACACTTTTGGAAGGGCGTCCTTTGTAGAAGACCAGAGCCTTCTTCACACCAATACACTGTGAACCAAATGGGTCAAGAATCGGTTTATCGGTTCCGGTAGCTTTCCAGTATCCAAAACCGGCGGCTCTGTTTGCCCGGACTCCATTTGGGTACTTTCTATCTCTTGGAGTGAAGAAGTACCACTCACTCTCACCAAACAAAGCCTTGGCTGACGGGACAAAGAAAAACAAGGCATTATTATAAGTACATAAGTAATATTATATCAAACGTATCAACTCTATAGTACACACAAAGTGCAGGTAAAAAAACAACGAGCATTCCTTACCTGGAAGCTCCCATGGATTGAACTTATAAAGATCTATGTCAGCAATGATAGAGACGAGAGGGTGCGAGGGGAATGAAATTTTGTTCTTCAGATAAGATGCAATAAGCTCTTGATCTGTAGGATGGAATCTGAAGCCTGGTGGGAGCTTTGGACTAAAGACGCTCATCATTTCCATAGTTCAGATAATGTTATTCCAAGCCCCGCATTTACAGGAAGGTTTCAGAGGAGCTGAAGAATTTCTATGCGGTATCTGATCCACACCCGTTACAAGCTCTATTACATTTCTGCAGAGACTACCAAGTAATATTGTACACATAACTTGCATGTCGATCATAATACTACAAAAATGAGAATATGAGTACCAAACTTTAGCTTTAGATGTCTTATGATTTTGATTTGGATATATATTCTTATGACAGCTCACAAGACCAAACCCCCTGAAACTACTATTGCCCGCAGAAGCATCGACTCGGATAGTAAACTTCGAAATGGATGTCTTTTAGGTACCCACATTTTTGTGTCGGTAACTTGTCATTTTCTCTGACAACTGGCTGAACAAATCTATACAGGAAATCCAAAGGCTTGCGGAAACTGTTAGTTTACGGTAGATTACACTGGAATAATTACCTTATGTTTAATTTACAACTATATATTCGGGCAAAAGAACTTGATGAATACTTGTTCGAAGCTATCAAAGCTATCCATTGATAAACATGGACGCTGACTTGACAATATTGGAGAAAGTTCACCTTTGGCTATGAAAAAAAATCGTAGTAAAGGTAAGAAAATCGTCTCTAAAAAGGATTGACGGTGATTTATTTTCATCATTCAAAATGTCGCGAAATCTCCATCACTAAAAACTATAGGCGACTTTTTGGGCTAATCATCATAAAAAGTTTTTGGCAATACCATCACTAAAAACTATAGGAGACTTTTTGGGTTAATCATCATAAAAAGTTTTTGGCAATACTTTGCTTTCGTAGCAAAAAACTTTGAATTGTCGCCAAAGAGTTTGGCTACCCTTGTTTGATTGATCAAAAAAAAAGAATCTACTTTAATCGATATGTCCTTAGACATGACATTTTTTCATTGAGGTCAGACCTAAACCTCGAATAAAAGAAAATCATGTATTATTTTCGGAATAGAATGAACCATTTTAATTTTTATTCACAATTGTATCTAGGTATTGTAGCCATTCCCACAATTATAATACAAACAAGAATTAAGAGAAACAAGTATAAGAGATGTAATTAATATCTTTCACTTTCATCTTCACTCCTTTAATAATCCAGGCCAAGTTTTTTTGAAAAGTACTTATCATGTTTAGCCAACTTTTTTCGATTATGTTGTAATTCAGACTTAAGCGACTTGTTTTTCTCTTTAAGATGGTGAACATATATAGATTTTGAAACGTTTGGCTTAGGACTAAAGCCAAGACCTTAGATATAACCAGAAAGTGTATCAAGCAAGGTATTGCAAATTTCTTCTACATTGACTTCATTGCTTCCTTACATTGATTTCTGTAACAACCCTAATATCTTATTCTAAAATTAAAAGACAAAACCAATATTCAATGCAAATATTATTATTTAGTACTAAGTAAATAAATAAACTTAAAATTTAAATAAATTTTTATACTTACATAACTATTTTTCGCTTATTCTGACATTCACCCTTGATCTTCCTTATAGTGAGTGACTTTGTACAATGTGATCCTATCACACTCTTATTCATGTAATTCCTTCTTACTCTATTTTATGAAAGAAAAATAGAAGACACAATAAATAATTTAGTGTTAATTGATATAATTATAACTCGTAAACAAAGTTCTTACATATTCATTTCTGATGACTACAAATGATTTGGACCCTTGATTGTCAGGTATTTTCATTTTTCCTCTATTTACCTTTGCCTTCTCACATTTTTCCTAAATAAAGAAAAAAAATTAGGCAGTCATTAAATCATCTAACAAGATTAATGGAAGCAAATATGAAGGGAAATAAAACAAACCTGAACTTTATGAGAGGCCCAATAATCACACAAATTATTCCAATTTTCTTGAAACATTGGTTCTGAAACATACTCCTTACCATCGTATCAGAAGGAAATGATTTATAAAACTGATGCAACCTATAACGGTGATCCCTAGTCCTTTGTTTCAACAATGAATTCACACAGTTTAAAACATCAGGGTCCTTAATATCGACAACATTCAATTTCATCTGTGAGCAATAAATAAAATTGTAATCAATCTTAAAATAAGTGAAACAATATTGCGTATAGTTAAATAAATTGAAAAAATTTTACAACTTTATCCAAATCATTTTCAAGCAAATTGTCTTCCTTTAAGTCCTTAGCATGCTTGAGGTAAGGTAATTCTGTTCTCACGATAATCCTCAACTCACTTGATAATTTTGTATATTGGATCTTGTCTATAGGACAACCTTGCATTGTATCAATATGTATTGACAACCTATTAGTTATTACAACCTTTATTCATTATAGTTCGCAATCGCTAGTTATACCTCTCCATCTTTTTTAATATTGACGTTAGAACCTGTCATCAAATCAAAAATGATAAGAAAATACGAATTAAATATGTACATATATATTTGAGCATAAGTTTATTTGTAGGTTTTAAAGATTAACAAACCTGCAGATCCCTCTGTATTAGTTGATTCATTATTGTTTAAGGAAGAATGAGGTTGTTGTTGACTCGCTTCAATGATGGCTGAGGTCGAATGTTGTTGTTGGCCAGGAATTGATTGATTTGGTTCAAGTTGCACATCCCTCTGTTCCATAATTGTTATACCTGCCACCTTCTTTCCTTTTTTTTTTCTACCTGGTGTCATTATATTGGATATCTATAAAAACAAACATAAATTTTATTAACATTACAAGACATCGTCCAATCATCATTACAAACATACATTCAATCATTGGCATTAATCATATTAACATGACTCAATCATCAACAATCCGTATTAACATAACTCAATCATTAGCAATCTGCATTAACATAAGTCAACTATCAACAATCCGCATTAACATAAGCCAATCATCAACAATCCGCATTAACATAACTCAACCATCAACAATCTGCATAAATATAACTCAATCAACAACAATAAGCATTAATATAACTCAACCATCAACAATCCGCATTAGCATAATTGAATCATCAACAATCAACATTAACATAACTCAATCATCAAAAACATGCATTAATATAACTCAATCATCAACAATAATCATTAAACACATACCCACCTTATTTTAAGAAATATATTTTTATCCAAATATCAACCATTATGTTTCTTGCTAATGTGCCTCATCATCTTCAAAATAAACTACAAAATTTTGGAAATTGGGGTTTTTAATTTTCATCAACCTATCTATCAAAGAGAAGGTGTACTCTGAGCTTTTCATTAACTTTGGGGTATATACCTTTTATGCTCTTTCTAAATTATTAACAAAATTTTAAGGCTTTAATTTTTTTAGAAATTTAGTTTTTATTTAATAATAATATTATCTTTTACCATAGATTACCTGTTGATGAAGAATGATTATGTAGCAATATTAACATAAAATTACAATAAATCAAAATTTTATATATTCGATTGATATAATCGTAAATTATAGTTAGTATTGAAATTTTGATAAAAATTTACTTTTAAATATATTTTATTCTATTTTTTCAGATTTTTAATTAATCAATATAAAGATGATGATATGATACTCAATTTTACATATCGTGTTAATGGTTTAGGTGAGTTGGTGCACTTATTGTTGATCCTCTAACATCATTCCTTGATTACATTTAGTCGGATCCAATTCACATTCCTTCCTCGTAAATATATATAATTGCAAAACATATTAATGTTATGTAATTGAGATACTACACTTTCTTGCTTTCAATTGTTTTCGTCTCTCCAAATCTTGGAATCCAAGATCTAGTCTTCCTTTTAACATGTATTCCAATACCAATAATGAGTAAACATATGTTCTATACTTACTATATAATATTAACACTAAATAGGCAAATAAGAATTGCAGTTATTTCATTCAATCAATTAAATAATCCTCTAGTCTATATCCAAGTTATAGCACAATAATAGTAGCATTAAAGCATAAAATGCCAGACAAATATCAACTTTTACACAAGTAATTTTATTCTCAAAATTTATTATCCATTGTATACAGCCTCATAGAAAAACCTATCATCCTTGTTAGAAACAATCCAATATATGTTTTGAATTCTCTACGAATTTTTCATAAACAATTCAAACAAAAGTAAATCGTCTCTAATAGAACTTTCATTGAACACGTTATAGGCTATCCTTAAACAAACTTCCTAATCCATCTAATCCTTAATCATCCTATTCTAGACCAAACAACAATATGCATTGACCATCTTCTAAACAATAATACACAAAATCGAGACACTCCCTATAGAACACAAAACCCAAACACAAAATTTCAGGCAATGAAAGTAGAACATAAAAACTAAACATAAGTTAGACAGATGGACAACTAGAGAAGACGAACAAGGAACAACTAAGCTGGACAAGGTTAGAGGCTCTTCAATGGAAAATTTTGTTGAGAAAATGATGATTAACAATGAAGAGGAAGACAGGCTTCATTTTCGTGTTTAAAGTAACACACGTTTTCGTGTTATATTAAAAAACTATAGCCAACATTTTGTGATGTGTTCTTAAAAACGTTACCAAATGTAGACCATTGGTAACATTTTTGTTGAAGTGTTGCTAAAGCAAGGATTTGATAAAATCATCGCCAAATCTTTAACATATATATATATATATATATACATATATTTGTATATAGCATAGTATAGAATTTATATATAATAAATAGAGTTTTGTGACCCCATATAAAATTGTCAAATCACATCTTTTAAAAGAGAGAAATAAAAAGTATAAATCTATGTAATATTAATTAATTTTGTATTTTTAGGTTTATAAATTTTTGAAATGACATTGTTGTTAGCTAAATTTTTTATACTTACAATTATTTTCAATAATATTAAATTTGATTTTTAAGAATATGATATTAATATTTAATATTGATTTTCATTTTCATTTTTTACTATATTTCAATTATTTTTTAATTATATTGCAATAAATATAATTATATATGGTAATTAATATAATGATATATGAATGTATAGATAATAATTGTAATTAGTATAATGATTTATGAACATATAGATAATAGATAAAATTTCTCATATCTTAGTTACTATATTATTTTGTTTAATCATAATTATCTATTTATTGTATATAAATTCTATAATGTTGTATAGAATTTATATATTATATATAATTTCTATAATATATAGAGTGTAATATATAGGAATAAACTTCAGTGACGAATTATAAAAATCGTCACAAAAGTTTCACTATTTTGTGACAATTTTTGTATTCGTCCCCAAAGATGGCCAAAATCACGTAGTTTTTTGAAATTGAAAACCTAATTACCTAAATATTAGACATAAATTGTTTGGATAGTGCCTACAAACAATTAGGGAAACAGGGCCCATTTCTGCAAGCAACAGACATTTTAGTTACAAAGTAAAAAAACAACAATGAAACCTATAGTTGCTAACGAAGTAAAAAAAATGGCAACATTGTTGTAAGCAGCAGACAAGGTAATCTATCTACGATGACATTTTATAAATAAGGTAAATAAATCCTCAGCAACCGAAAAAATCTCTAGATGCTCCCTAATTAGGTTTGAACCACTGAAGACGATCTTCTTCTCCAAGCTAGTTAAGTTGCCAAGTATGGGTTCCTCTATCTTGCTTCTCACCTTTTCTTCCTCTTTTTACCTTTGGTTGTTGTTCTGCAATAGCTAGTCATTAGCTTTCTCTAAGAGGAGTCACAAATCACTCCCATCACTAGTGAAAGCTAACCTCGAGGTATGAAATTACTTTATTCTTTTGTACAAACTCAGTGCTTCTTGCTTAATCCAGATTTCCAGCTAGTAGTTAGAGATCATAGCGTCTTGTTTTGGAGAGACAACTTCAATCCCCAATCTTCATTCAACTCTTTAGGTGAGTCTTCCCTCTTTGTAAATTTGTGTCTAACTACTATAAAGTTGATCGGTTCATCTGCTTGGACTTCTTGCATATACTTTTTGTGTGATTTCTACATCTTATTGATTACCTAAGGTTGGCCTTCTTATTTTTGTACTTCCTTCTATTTTGAATTCTGTGACAGTAGCTCTCTCTGTATCTGACGAGGGGCTTGGGGGACCAAACTCTTTTCATCAAAATAGTGGCTTTAGAGGAAAGCACATTTAATTCTACATCCCCTAAATATAGTACATATATAGTTAACATTCTCAACCTTATCATATAAAGTTGTCTCAAATAATAGATCACAAAATTAACATTGCCAGAATGTTGGAACTGTAATGAATAGAATCTTTGTTGTATTTGTATGAACGTATACAAGGATATATATACAGGAGTCAAGCTACACTATATGGAAGGTTGCTAAACTGTAGGAGAAATATAAGGCATGACATATGTACAGACGAAGGGAGAAGATCTCATGAATTTAGCCTAAAGACAACGAGTTAACATATATGCTTATTACTGACAGAGTGTTTCCGTAAAAGGAACATTCAAATAAGAAGTCTTCTATTCTTAAAGATGTCAGATCACTTATTAATCTGTGGCATGTGCTCCGGGTTTTATTTATCTTTAAAGGTGAGTGGCAAACAAAAAATGTGCTTGTGCAGGGGATTTTTGACTACTTAAAAAATTAAGTTCTGATGATCCTTGCTTCTTCTATGAATATTTAATTGATTGCGTATATCTTTGTATAATTTTTCATTTCCTTATTAAATTGTGCACTCTATTTCTATATTGATTATATCTATGACTTATTTTTGTTTTTATTGACTTTTCAGAATAAAACTGTTAACATAAATTTATCGCGAAATATTGATATGACAGATAGTTTCTGATGGCAGAAATGAGTTCCAATGGGAGGTATCTAGCAAAATTCTCCTTCCTAAAGAACAAATTGATGCACAACAAATTTGCTCATCAAAGTCTAGTCATCTTTTTCCTTCAATGGTTGATATTCTTCTTCAAGGTTTAAAGTATCATCCGAATTAGCTCTCTTTCTGTATTATCTGCATCTCATTTTTTATTAGGAAGCTATTAGATGATTGTGTGATTGTATATACTATATGTTGTGTAAAGCTTCTTCAAATCTTTACGAGAACATATATGAAATGGAGGCAGTGGCAATGTCATGATGGTCCGTACACACTACAACAAAAATACACATTCCACGTCGTCTTTGTATCAGACGTCACGAAATGTATAAGGCTTTCGCGACGTCCTTTTAGACGTCAGGAAAGGTGGTAAAATTCGGTGACGTTTAATAAGGACGTCGTTGAATTGGCATGTTTTTTGGGTCGTTTTAGTAGTAAGACGTGGCAAAATACTATCCACGACGTCTTGGAGAGTTAGACGTCGGGGAAGGCCTGAAAATTAGCTTTCCCCCGCGCGGTTTATAACATT
>JAOTBA010000002.1:3362283-3377872 GCA_025629845.1 Erythroxylum squamatum
GGTACCCGGTACCAACCGATACCGATACCGTTCTGTTCCAGAGCTCAATCCGATACCGAACCCGGTACGATATTCGTAACATTGCATAATACACTATAACTATAAGAAAAAATCTTGGCTCTGACACCACTCAAGAACGCCTGATTCAACCCATAATAATCTGCAATTCTGGATGGTCATGCGATGAATTCCTCAACGAGATTCAATTAATATTTTAAGGTGACATGCCTTGCATATGGAACCCACCAATCATGACGCATGGTTCAATCTTGCAGAAATAAAGGGAGCATACTCCCGACTGCTTTCAAGCTAAACATGAGCTCAAGCTCTCTGTTCAAGGCATTGTCCGATAATGGTTTCAAAATTGTCACAAGCACTCAACATGTCACCAAAGGCATCTAGAACCTCCAACTTAAACCGTTGGTGCATCGACATCAAAATGGATCAGTAGGAACTTAAGGATTTCGCAATTCCACTGCCAAGATTAAATTGTAAAGCAATCCTGCTGTAGTTTTGAGTTACATTCAGAACCATGTTGGCTGTCCCACTTTCATTTTTCCCACGTAAATGCACAAATGGAGACATAATGACGAGATGAAAAACCCAATGAAAATAGTGGCGTTATATTAACCTGTAATGGAGATCTTAGGATCTTTTGAAGGCCAGCCTCTTTATTAACTTTGACTTTTATGTAAGTTGTAACTTTTATTGCTGAAATGAAATTATGCATACTAGTAAATTGGTCGTCGGCTTATGATATGATGTTTTGGAGTCAGCTAAATTAGGTTTGAAGACTTGTCTTTAACTGTCCACTAATAAAACTTGTCCACGGAAGAAATATTTCGAAAGATGCAAAAGAATTGCCACATGGATGCAAAATACCCCTAATTTAAAACGTTCAATGAACTGAAACATCATATAGATACTGATCACTCTACTATAATTTCTTCCCCATAGATAATAACAGAATAATTACAGCAAACTTTTATTAAAGAGAATTATGTCTTCAACATAACATATCTTGCAAACAAGAATGATATGCCATGAGAGTGGGAGAAACCGGTGGTGCAGAAGATACAGTTGAATCCTATGCAAGTTATGCTGGAACAGGAACAAGGACATCAAGATAGGAATTAATATCAACGAAGAGGAAGTGTAACTGTTGACTTTATACAGAGGAAAGGCAATTCTTTCCAAAACTTTTTTTAAAAAATACATTCATTGTTAAAGCGTTTTATAAGACAGAACTTCCCAAATGTGCTTTTCATTTTTCTGCCTATCGATTGTTTTCAACTTGGGGAATATAATTATTGCCAGAGCTAAACATTTAGTTCCCTAATTCAGTGTCAACTAAATGGAGGAATTTATCACCACATTTATTTCAGGAGGGCTTGTAGTCAGGATCGACAGAAGCTACAAATGGGACCTTTCTGTCTAATCTATGACACTAGTTGAATATATCTAGTTGATACTTGCAAGACTCTAACCAACTTACCAAGAAACTGTAGCCGCACAAAGGAAGAAGCTAAGCCTCAGCCCATTTGCCACTGCACCAACAGAATGAACAAAATAAAAACATGAGCATGCAAGCATGAGCCAATAGCTATGTACTCATTCGTATAAGGATCTGATCTCAAGTAGAGGAGGACTATTGAGTGTGATTAAAGAACAACGGTAGTTCTGAATACCTAATTATCATAAACAACAAAGGTACCAGATAATAGCTAAAATTAAAAGAGAAAGGAATTGACCTTCAGGACAGGTTCGCCTTGGTTAGCATTAGCAGACTGTTTAGCCATCCCTTGTAGTTGTGCACGCGCAGCCCTTCCTGCAGCAGACTTTTCGAAATCTTCTTGCCTGCAAAACAGACACCGTTACATAAATTGCTACAGAGAACAGATTATGGAAACAGAGTCGGACGGCGTCCTCCTTCAATGACTGTAATCCTAAATTTATCGGGACATGCAAAACTTGGATATTTACGTTTCGAAACGAAAGGAGAGAACTAAATAAAAGGGGAAATTTAAATTACCGTTTCTGAGCTGCTTCGGCCGCTTTGGCGCGAGCTTCAATTGACGCCAATTTCTCTTCCTCTTGTCTCTCTCGCCGCTCGTTGCCTCCGTCGAAACAGGAGAAGCACCACAGACACAGTCCCATCTCTCCCGATGAACGAATTCTCCTACTTCTGTTTTGACTTTCGATGCCCCTTTTATACTTTGTTTCTACGCCTGCTTTTTCCCTCAATTGTACCAGGCCGTGTCACAAACAGAAGGGCTTTTCTGTCTTTTACTGATGACGTCTCATCTTCGGCGTATCCGAGTCACAGCTTACGGCGCCGTTTCGGGGTGACTTCACAATTAAGAACTTCTGTTGATGACGAAGAAGAATGAGTGAGCTGAAGAAGAGAGAGAAGAGTCTGAACTGCAATGAGCACTAGACCGTTAGAGTCCCTTCCTCCAACGGAAACCCTAGAAATCGAGAACGATCTCTCATTGACTCCTCGTCGCGTGAAGCTCACGCTCTCCATCTACCCCTCAGTCGCTTCTTCCGCCACCAAACCAATCGACGAGTGGAAGCTCAAGCGCGCGTTATTAGACTTCCTTAGCACCTCACTGTCCGTCACCATCCCTGAAGACGACCTTCAGGTCAAACGCATCAAAGACGTCAAGAAACTCAAGCGTGACGATCCGCTGGCCGATGGTAGTCTCTGCATTCGCGACCTAGGGTTTCTGCAAACTAAAAAGCGAAGCGACGAAAAGGACGATGATGTCAAGGAGTTGGAGAAGAAGTTTCTTGATTGGAGAAAGCACATTGTTGGGAAAATGGATGGGATTGAACTGAACCTCGAAGGAGACAAGTACAAATTGGGGGTTGCCGTGCCCGTGTGTGATGATTTTGAGGGGATGAAGAAAGAGTGGGACGAGTTCTACGCTTTTCGTAATCGAGGTTTTGTTTGTTTGTTTGTTTAATTAGGGGTTAACGTTCGGTGGTTTTGAAGTGTTCTTTCTTGTGTATGTGATTTGGTGTTGTTTTTGGTAGGATATTCAGGAGGAGGAAGGCAAGAGCCTGATACAATTATTATGAGAAAAGTTCCGTCACGTTGGTTTGCTGAGCCGAGGGTTTCTTCCAAGCCTTCCATGTTAGTCACGCATACCATATTCTCCACTTTTGGAAAGATAAGGTATTGGTGTTAGTTTCATGGGGTTTCAGTTCTATAATTTTTCTGTCATTTACGATTCTGTGCTTGACTTGTGATTTCAGCCAAGTACCTTACGCTAGTAAATTTCCTGCCAATACCTAACTGCCTAGTTATTAACTTTGTTGACTGGATGGACACTGTAAGTGCAACTTTAAGTTAGTTTTACTGTGTGTGTGTGTGTTTAATGTAATTCAAGTGATCTTAGGGGAATGAATGTTGAATTCTGTTAACAAGTTATTGTGATTTATGAGTTTTAATGCTCTAGCTTGGGGAAGTATATGTAACGGATTAAGGACCTGCCGAATTTGTGTTATCCAGGTGATACTTTTGTGTTGACCTTATTGTTTTCTACCTCAGTTTTGTACTTGTTTGATTTGAATATCCTCCCTTTCTATGTATTGAGGGTGGATGCGGTGAAATCTGGATCCTACTTGAAATGAAAAACAGAATTTTTCTGGTTGATTGTGTTTTTGGTGTATGTGAAGGACTGGTAAGCTCAAAGCTGATTTGGTAAATGTCTAATCCACCCAACTTGAATCAAGATTATAATTAAAAGCTCTGACAAAACTCATTCTTGTGTTTCAAAACAGACTTGCCTAAACTAGTTGCCACCATGGAACTGTGAATATGATTTAGGAGTGAATGTACATGGAAAATTCAAACAGCAATCTTTCTCTTGGGAGTCTTAGATATGATTTAATGAGCTTCAGTTGAAGGCCATAATCCTAATAGTCAATATCTTGCTTCAATTATAAGACCTGGTTACCTGTATAGGTATTTTATGTTCAAAATTTATGAAGGGATGGTTATTGTTACAGAATTGTGGATTCTCTCTAAACCTGGTGATGGATCGATATGTTATACTTGCAGTATATGTTGAGTCCCTACTGGATATTGTTCTTAGTACTATAATGTGGTGTAACCTGGTTTCCATTGTTGCTCCAACTCATATCTGCTAGGAACTTGAGTGTTGCTGAAGACGATGATAAAGATAAGGATGCAGATGATGAAGATGGGATTTTAATTTCAGGTCTCCAATGCAAAATTGTTGTGCAGTTTGAGAAACATGGAGACTTCTATAATGCTCTTAAAGTGTTATGTGGACGCTCATTACAAAAGGTAGGAAATTGTTATTCTCTGTGTGACTTTACTCTGTATTTGATCTGTTTTCTTTACAGGGAAAAGGGTTAGCTAAACTGTTTAGTTTCACAGATTTTATATAATAGATAGGTTTCCCTTTCTCAAGAAACTAAAGCAAGCTTGCATAGAACTTTCACTGAAATGGCTTGAAATTAGGATTTGAGATTTCCCATTTTACATTTTTCTTTGACTGCCCTTTTCCTCTTTTCGAGAATGGTATTTCACTCTTGCCATGGAGAAAAATGTCATTATGAGCAAATGATTCAGCTAGTTTGATATCGAAACCTGTCCAAACTGCATACATGGAATTCCTAATTAGTCAATTTATATATTCATAAGGCTCTGACATGACTCAGTCTTGAGCAGCAAGGCTCTAGATTGAAGGCTGATTATGAGGTCACGTGGGACAAGAATGGCTTCTTTCGAAATTCAAGAAGTCAGGCTCTAGAAAGGACCGGTAGCATGCCTGTGCAATCAGGAAGGCGCTACAGAGATGATACTTCCAGGCGTGAGCCATATATTTCTCACTACACTTCCGATTACACACGAAGGAAAAGATTCAAGGTTAGCAATAAAATGAAATGAAGTGACACATAAATTGCATCTTTCTGCTCCAGAAGCTATGAGCATCTTGGTTACTTTCATCACCTTAAAAAAACAAGCGAACTCAACTCAAGTAGCTGATTGACTTCCGAATTAAACTGGTTATTTCTGTAAATCCTGTCTCTATGCGAATGACCTTGATACAGTGATGTCTTTTATTACATTTACAGGAATAAGATTGCTGGAGAAATGTTTACAAATTTGCATAAAATAGGCAGTGGGGGATGGAAAAGTGGTTCTTTTTGGCTTGACCGTGAAATTCGTTGTATAAGGCTCATGTGGCATTCATGTATTTTATTGGTGGTTACATTTTGATGCTCAGATACTTCATTACAGCTTGAGTAGTTTACACAGGACATGTACTGCATCTTTCGTGGAAATTTAATGCAGGAAATAGATCGCGCAATTTTGCTTCAGAGGAAGACCTGAAACAAGAGTAAACGCTCGCTCTTTCATTTAACTTTTCCCATCTCAGAAAGTCAGCTCTTCACAGTTTTTTGTTGCATGGTACTAATGTTAGTGGCATACATCTTATGTGAAGGCACGTCCTGAGCAAGTTGTAGTCGTCTGACACGCAGAATCAAACCATATGGGTCCTTGACGTGAAGAAGATCAAAGTACAAAGGCTTTAAATTTAATGCGTACAACTTTTGGTCTTATAAAATAACCCTTGTATTTCGGGTCTAAAATTCTCACGTGACTCACGGAGGTCAAGTCCCCCACCATTTTAGGAAATATTACAAGACAGATTTCTAAAATCTTTACAAGACAGGACTTAGAAGTCTGTCTGATATGTTATGTACCAAAAAGCAAAAGAAAAGGATTATTGTCCCTGGATCTATCAAAATACCAATAATCACAAATGACAAATCTGGGTGATCCTGAAGTATAATATTCTCACTGTACGAAATTGACCTGAATTGTTTCAAATCCATTCATCTTCAAGGCAGCTTTGCTTATTCAAAAATGGTGGCTTTCTTCTTAGCTGGTCTAATGTTTAGAAATCAGTCATTGCTCCGTTCATCACCCGCATCAATTTGTGACTTTTCTCTGCTTATTTTCCTTGATTGAGTATTTCCGTCGTCTCTTTTCCGATAAAGAATCAGTCAAATGAATATACAGAGAAGATCAATGTTCAATTTCCTGAACCCGACAAAGAAAAGAAACAAAGAATGCAGCTGTACAATAAGGAAATTGGGAAAACTATCTTCCAAACCTAACTTAATCTCATATTACTTTTAATTTACAATTATGAACATCCACTGGATAGACAGAACTCAAATCCCAACCAAACATCGGAATTTGGAACCAAAAAGATCTTTACAACCCATGAAAACTGAATTCCTAACCTCTGGGAATTAAACAAAAAGAGAAGAACCAAAAAATAAAAATAAAAGACATATCAGGAGAAACTCTTTTGTTTTTCTGACTTGAGTTTCATAGTCTCGTGAATCTTGCTCAACTTTGGAGAAGATAAACCATCGCTTACAATCTTAGGCTCGCTAAATCCTCTCTTGTTGATTTTCTTCTTAATCGGCTTTTTAGAACTCAATGTAGGAACTACGTACCACCCTAAAGATGTGCATAGGATAACAACCGATCGACCAAAGAAAATCAGTAACAGCAAGATGAAGATCACAATCATCGGCATGTAAAAAGATGGTCTTCTCCATTTGTGCAACATCAAATTCCATGAAGACCTCTTCTTCTCAATCTTTTTATCTGGAGTTGACGACCCTTTTCTCGGCGAGTTATCCAAGACCTCGGTGGTGTCATGAGCATCGAGCTTATCGCTATCTTTCTTGTCTTCTTTGGAATCGACGACCTCGATCACCTTCTCTTTTGCATCAGGATCTTTCAACTTCACAACGACAGGGACAATATCATTTGTAGGCGAATACTTGAACCGGACGTAATACACATCTTCAGGTCCCACTTTAGAGTATATCATCTTCTTCTTCTTCTCAAGATCAGCGAGAAGCTCTTCGAATTTGTCGAGGCCACGATCCGAGAAAGGATTTGCAGAGTTCTTTCTCGACCTTGTAGGTTTCAGTGAATGGCTTTTGCATTTTTTGAAATCCTTGGTCTTCTTAGGATTGGTGCAGCTTAGTGGATTCAACATCGGGTCACTTGACATGAATGAAGGAGTTGGCTTTCTTTGTAATGGCTAAAAGGGTGTGCGTTTTGATGGCTACTTATATGTGGATTGAGCTGTATATGCAGATTGATGACGAGAGAATGCTAAAATAGAAAGAATGACGACGACTAGGATCAGGGATTGCCGATTAATAGTCAAACAAAATGTTTGAAAATTAATCAAAAACTATTACTGTAGAAAGTTCCATGTGAATTTCGATGAGGTTTGACTTCTTGGGGAAGAAGCAGGTACCCACGACACTCGGGCGTTTAGTTTAGTTTATTCTTTTCATTACTGTTTCAACTTATGACTAGGGTCTAGATCTGAACGTGTTGGCTTGAAAAGGCCGAGGTGATGAAGGAGGAATTCGGATATTTTGTTTAAGATTACGATTTCTTATTTTGTTTTATAAATTTTAATTATTTATTTATGTAAATTTTACGTGGGTCTCATATAAATGAAGGCGGAATCCGTATAAATAAATGGCTGAAATTTATAAAACAGAACAAGATACCATAATATTAAACAAAGGATTTCGTTCCCTGTAGCAGTAGTAATCTTTTTTTTAAAGTTTCGAAAAACCCTTATTAATATTTTATCTTAATTGCTAATTTAACACAGAGTATTTGTATTTAACTTAAATTAAATAATTTGAACATGTAATGATATTTTACATATAAATTAAAAGACATTCTTTTGAGAGAAACCTTTTAAAAAAAATTAATTTTAAAATTATCAAATTTAATTTTTATCTTTTAGAAAAATTTTCTTTTTATTATATTTTAATTAAATAATAATAACAAAATACATGCTTATTTTTTAGCAAAATAATTAAGAGTTAAATTTTAAAAATCACGTATTTTAAACTATCCATTTAGTTCCCTCAAAAAAAAAAAAAACTATCCATTTAGAAAATTAGTTTGAATGGATCAATTTAAATGCCAATTCAACGGAAACGGGTCGAATTTTGAAATTATAGTAATAGAAGCTTCTTGAGAAATTCACTCCTACCGTCTAAACGGTGGATGCAATTCATCCTTATCTCTATATCCTTTCATGTGGAAATCACATAAAGGGCAGGGTTTAGTTGACCTATAAGGATTAGTTGGCAGATGTTGAAAATGTTCAGAAAGCAATGTTTTAATAATTCAAATCAGAAGGTACCTGAATTAAAAAATTAGTTGGTTTAAAATTTTTACAGTTAAATTAACTAATTTAGTTAAATGTTTTAATTATTAGTTAAATGTGAAATTTATTAATTTTGTTACGTTAAATTTAAAATAATTAAATTAAGTTTCAATTTGAAATGATTTAAGAAAAATGATATTATTTTAATTATAATTTAATTAAACTTCGTTCAAACTTAATTGAAATTATTGTCATATTATTATGTCTACTTATGGAAATGATGAATAAATAATTGTAATGAAATAATTGATAAGCTTTCGTTGTATTCTTCAACTTAAAACGTCAGAAAATGTTCAAATTTTTACCATAAAAGAAAGAAAGCCTTTGTTTGCTTATAGACACAAAGGACTTGACAAAGGGGAATGGACAACTACACTTAATAAAATATTAATTGTGATAATTACATGAATTATACTAATATTTTTTACAAAACCACCGATTTGGACTTAATTATATGATTACTTCATTCCTTGATTAAAAACAAAAGAAGAGAGGCTGCTTGTGTTCACATTCAACGTCAATGTGTTAATCATTGTTAATTACTCGCAACAAGAAATTTGATCATGCGGTGACATTTATGGTTAGGTTAATTTTGCTAAATTTTTCTTCATAGAAATTGAATAGAGGCTACCTGTGTTTACATTTAACATCGATATGTTAATCATTGTTAATTACTCGTAACAAGAAATTTGATCAAGCGGTGACGTTTATGATTAGGTTAATTTTGCTAAATTTTTTTTCATTCGAATTTGGTTCAGTCAGATTCTGTTGAGGCTGGACGTTGCTGTTTGGATCCATAATTCTGTATGACTTCGGCTGTTGAATATCTGCAAAACAAATAAGGCACGCCGGGGGTTGGTTTCCGGCAGGCCCCTCCGACGCTCAAGTTAGTCTTTTGAGAGAGTTTTTGTGGCTAAGAGTAGAGAAAACTAGGGTTGTAATGTCGTACCTGTATCATGGCGAAATAGTACCTTATATATGGTATGGATGCTAGGTTTAGGTCTTTACGTAGGTCTTTACGTTTGCATGGGAGACTAACACCTATGAATGGGCCGTGGACGTGTGGACCTGGGCCTGGGCCTTGTATGGCCGACCCAACCAGAAAGGAAAACTCTTTCTTTGAATTAAGCAACATCTTTGTGACTCTGACAAGATGAAAAAAATCAATAATTTATATAAATGACAAGAAAGAAGTTAAAGAAAATACTTAAAACAAGTTAAAAGTTCAGTACTTACACTTAAGTAAGAATCCCAAACATGATCTTCAGCAATGACGATCTTCCTTTCGATATTTCATCCAAATCCACTAGTATCTTTCCTTACCATATCATAAACAATGCTCCACTCTTTCTTTAAAGTCTTAATCGTACACTCTATGTGAGGTCTGGCTTTTAAGTTTGAATTAGGGAGCTTTATTACTACCATTCTTTCTAATTCATTGAGATACCCAGCTTTAAATCTAATATCAGCATTGTACGTTCCCACATTATGCAAATCAACCGTACAGGAAACTAGCACAACGTTGGACCCCGCTTCCGGAGCCCAACATTCAGAGTCATTAGACGTGAGCAAACTCATTTCTACAACTCCTACCCTTACTTTGATTCAGTCAATCTTTTTCAAATCAATACCAAAAGTTATAAATTTTTAATAGAGACATAGAGGAATGTGTTAGGAAACTATTGCTTCAAAAATCAAGTCATTTGGAGGTCGGGCGGAGAAGTTATGGCCAAAAGAATCAAACATGATTTTGCCCTCAATTACATTGTACCTGTTTTGGAAAAATTGACATAACTTTCACTAGAGATATCGGATTAAGGTTATCTTTAGACGGTTTTGAAGAGGACTTCGAGATCTACAACCTTCATGAGACCTTGAAGAGATATTTTGCCATCTAGAGGGTCAAAATCTCGAATTTTCAAAAGTGTAGATAGATCAGACGAAGTAATTCAGTGAATCAGACGAAGGGACTCAGTCTTAGACGAAGGGATTCAGTCTAGATGAATCAGACGAAGGGATTCAGTCCTAGACGAAAGGATTCAGTCTAGATGAATCAAACGAAGGGACTCAATCCCAAATGAAGGGATTCAGTCTAGATGAATCAGACGAAGGGACTCAGTCCCAAACAAAGGGATTCAATCTAGATGAATCAGACGAAGGGACTCAGTCCCAGACGAAGGGATTCAGTCTAAATGAATCAGACGAAGGGACTCAGTCCCAAACAAAGGGATTTCAGTCTAAATGAATCAGATGAAGGGACTCAGTCCCAGACGAAGGGATTCCTACTGGGTCTTCCGCACATCACCCAAAGTTCTAAAACACTTCATTTACTATGGTTGTTCCGTATATACATCCTCTGCAATATCCTAACTTGTAATGGTCATAACTCTCGACTCCGATATCAAAAAATTACATACTTTATACCATTGGAAAGCTAAAACGATAAACTACAACTTTCTAGAAGATAACTTTGTCTAATTCAGCCTAGATTATTCCAGATTTTCCTTGGAATTCAAAACATAATTTCTACACCTATGAAAAGATTGAAAATGCTATGTAAAGACTTAGAAAGTCATATGCAAAAAGAAATCATATTTCATTAACAAATCCAAACACAATATGAGCCTAGCTTTAATTACATATCAACATATATATCAATAGCTTAATACAAATACTAATGGATGCTTAATGTTTGATATGCTTATAAAGCTATCTAAAAGTCACTAACTTAGTTACAAAAGTCTCTAACTATCTTGGAGTTTCCGATGCCTTGCAAGGATTGCTAAGCTTCTCGTTCTGCACCTGAGGAGGGAATAGTGGGGTGAGCTACACTGCTCAGTGGCTAATATATTTATAGTCATCGATAACGAGCCACACATTCAAGCATATGTACAAGTATGTCTAGCAATTCAATACTCAACAATTCAAATTCACAACTCATAATTAACAAGATGTCATCACCTAGAACATATCATGTGATTATCCATCAAAGCATAACACTCAATTATGCATCGTACTCAACAAATCAATGATGAAATGCATAACAAATTGCTCGAGAGTTCTGTGGAACAAAATGGAGAAACTAAAGTTTACACCGTGAACAAAATGAGTTTAATTTCTCAGGATCTCGTAGCCTCAAGCGGGTAGTCAGGAGAAGGCTATAGGTCAATGTGCATGTGACTAATGAAATGGGTTCCTCTCTTGCCCAATCACAATAAAATTTATGCTCAATTCAATCAATCACAAATTCATATTCCCATGTTTCTTTTACTTTTTTCTTCTTTTCATATATCCAAATTGCCATGACACATTCCAAGGCATAACATAGTCATAAGCACAATTCAATCATATCAAAATGTCATACCTCTTTCAAGGCATGATATAAAACACATCATAAATCATTTTCCACATCACAATAATTAACAATTTAGCAATTTAACACATAATATACAAGCAAGACAATTTGCCCATATTACACAACCACTATAAATATATTATCACTTAATTGGCTTGCAAAAATCTAAGTCAAGCTTGCGTTTCCTCTTGCTTTTGGACAGGGTTTTATTGGTTTCCTATAACAAACCAATTTTCTCATTCAATCCACATTCACATGTAATTTCATAAAACTTCACAAATCAAGATGCTGAAATTAAACTCAAACCTAACCGATCCATAGTCCATTTAGGCTAGAAAAACCAAAACCCTAGCTTAGAAATCCAAAATCAAAATGGTTTCATCTTTCTCTTCTTTCTTCATTCATTCCCAACAAAAACCTTAGTCTCTATTCAATCCCTTTTTGAACCTAGCAAGAAGAAAGATGAAACTTACCTCTAACAAGTTGATTTCCTCTTCTATTTCTTCTTCTTTCTTCTTCCTTCCATGCTTCCCACGATTTTCCTTCTTCTCTCCTCCTTTTTACGTTTCTCTTCTTCTCTCTTTGGTCTTTCTTCTCTTCTACAACTCTTCTCTCTTCTTCTTCTAATTCAAGACCATTTTAAATGGTCTTTCCCTATTTTACCCTTCATTTACCTTGTCCTTCCCATTTTGCCCCTTCTTTCATTTAATCCATCTACTAACTCCTTTAATCTTCTCAAACACCACACTGTACTCTAATTTAATTCTAACATTTCCCTTCTAAATTCTAATTTCAACTTATACTCACCAAATTAATGGGCTTAATTCTAAAAATAATTAAATCAATAAAAAAAAAAAAAATTCAGGGTCCAACATCATCCATTAGTAATTATATGATTTGATGAGGTCTAAGGTGATGTAGTTGATATCTCTAATAGTGAGATATATGCACTTATTGATTAGCCATATGATCTATGGGAGAGGAAAAAGTAATAGAGTGGTGGGGAAGGCAAACATGTTGTATCTCTACAACATGGTAAAGAAGGTCCGTATCCACCTCAGGTATGCCTTGGCTTGGTACTTCAAGAATCAGCCTATTTAGGAGCCAGATTGATTCAAGGTATAGGATTACTAAAGCAACTACCTAATATAACATAAGTGAGGCAAAAGGTACCAAGCACTTTTGAGACACTAAAAGAGATGGTGATAGTATAAAGGAGGTTGGGTCAGTAAGGGCCTATATACCTAGTGGGAGCTTAAGAGCCTTTAATTGCGAGTGGAGAAGAAAGGGATTCGATAAAGTTAGGATCCACTATAGTAGCCTTTGGTTAAGTCTAAGTGTTAGGATGACTCCTCTAAAGTGCATGCATTCCTAGGAGATGCGTAACCACTTTAAAACTTCACGTTTTGAGGGATTTTTTGGACCTTTCGGACCCCAAAAATCCTAGTTCAAACTTAAACACAAAAGAACATAAAGAGAACAACAAGAACAGAAAGAAGAGCTTTTGCATAAGCCACTTTTAGAGAAAACCTAGAGAGAATTATCGAGAGATAGAGAAAGAGAAGAAGGAAGAGAGAAGATGAGAAGAAGCCGACTCGACGAACCTCCCGGATCAGGAGTTTCCTGACGTCGCTACTCCCATCATCTATTAAATTTCGTGTTTTCTGCTATTTTCAATTTTATTACTGTATAGAATTGGAATAACAATTGATGATAGGATTTTTGGATGATGATGATGTTCTAAACTCACTTTCGGGGTTTTATCTTTGATTTGATGCAATCTGATTCCTTATGTGTTATTTGGATTTATTGTGATTTAATTCTGGACATGCATAATTTGATAATAAATTGAGAGGGTGAATAGAGTGAAAATAATTAAATTGGGCTAACGAGAGTTAGGTGATTTAATAAAATAAGAATTAACTCAAATAGGTAAATTGTACAAAGAAAGATCTCATATAGGTTTTTGATAGTTTATTAGAGAACTTCAGATCTAATTAGGGTTTTGAATAGGTTGTTAATTGAAAAATTGCAACTTCCATAATCTAATTAGGTAAATTAGGGTTAATGGTTATAACTCAAGAGAGACTAATCAACCCTGGGATCGTTTAGAACCAATAATCTAATAATTCAAAATCAATTAGGTTAGAGTTAAAGATAGCTAAAATTTCCTTTATCTCAATTGGTAATTCCTTAGGTTGATTCTTGAGTGTGTGTTGCAACTGTTAAATTATTAATATTTTCGTTATTGATTCTTGAATTGATTTGCTTGATTAATTTGAATTCTCATTTTAGTTCCTTACATTTTGAATTTTGCGAATTATTCTGGCCTTAGATTTTAGGATTAGATTATGTTGGACCCCGAACTTTTCGTGAAAGATTAGAGCTGTTGAATGGAAAATTTTGGTGATTAGTCATGAGTAAGGAACCAATGAATGAAAGTTCTTGAACCAAGAAATGATAGACAAGAGTAAAGTTGGGAATGAGAAATGGGGATAGATTCATGATTTGCTACGATGTTTTGGGTGAATAAGAGATTTTGGAATAGGAAAAATCAAGGTGAAAGTTAGAAATGAAATGAAAACAAAAATGAAGTTGAATATATGGAGCAAGTTGATGAAGGATATCTACACATATGTATGTTCTGTTATTCGTGTTCATGATTATTCATGGATCTAATTTTCACTATGGATAATGTTGATTTGACATGGAGTTGAGAATGAAGAGTGTATGAAGTAGAAAGAGTGATCTTGGTATGAGTTGTGTAAGGAAAGAAATTGGTAGATGATCTGGAAAATATTTACTAAGTGTGTTTCGGTTTGTTAGCCATAACATTTTCTCTAGTTATCTAAACGAGATGATTCTTGATTTGGATTAAACTAAAAACATATGACTACATTTCCTATGAAGAAATTGAATTTCAATTCTATCTCTAAAAATCTCGAAAGTTGTCATGAAGTTAAGAATTGGGTGCAGTATGTTGGTGTATGAATGAAAAACTCGTCTTTGAACTTTAGGGGCAAATTTGGGATCGATATGAATATATTTTGGCAAAGTTTCCTTCTTGAGAGTTGTAGATCTTTCTTTTATCTTTCTAATGGTATATAAAATGAAAATTTTGGACATCTGAGCTGAAAGTTATGCCCTTTTTATTGTTCCTTCTCAGTTTTGCTTCCGTCTCAGTATGACGTCATCATCGTCTTAGTATGACGTCAGCATCGTCTCAGTTTTGTTCCGTCTCAGTTTTTCTTCCGTCTCAGTATGACATCATCATCGTCTTAGTATGACGTCAGCATCGTCTCAGTTTTGTTCCGTCTCAGTATGACGTTATCATCGTCTTAGTATGACGTCAGCATCGTCTCAGTTTTGCTTTCGTCTCAGTATGACGTCATCATCGTCTTAGTATGACGTCAGCATCGTCTCAATTTTTCTTCTGTCTCAGTATGACGTCATCATCGTCTTAGTATGACGTCAGTATCGTCTTAGTTTGACTTCAGCATTGTCTTAGTTTGACATTTTGCTTCCTTCTTCTGTTCCATTTTTAATCCCTTTTAGAGGCTGAATCTCCCTTTGAAGTCTTAATGAGAGTTGTAGCTGTTGAAGTCTTCTTTCCAACCATCTAAAGAAAACCTTAATCCGGTATCTGTAGGGAAAGTTATGGCAATTTTCCCAACCTTGTATCGTCTGATGACGTCACTTCATCTCAAAAATGACGTCATATTATCTGTTCTATTTTCGACCCCTCAGATGAAAGAATTTGCCTTCGACGTCTCCATGAAGTTGTAGCTCTTGAAGTCTTCTTTCAAACCATCAAAAGAACACCTCAATCAGAAATTTCTACAGAAAGTTATGGCTGTTTCCCCGAAACAGGTCCAGTATGATTGAGGTCCAAAACATGGTTGCTTCTTTTGACCATAACTTCTTCACTAGACCTCCAAATGACTTGATTCTTGAACCATTGGATTCG
>JAOTBA010000002.1:3377972-3389286 GCA_025629845.1 Erythroxylum squamatum
GGCCCCTCCGACGCTCAAGTTAGTCTTTTGAGAGAGTTTTTGTGGCTAAGAGTAGAGAAAACTAGGGTTGTAATGTCATACCTGTATCATGGCGAAATAGTACCTTATATATGGCATGGATGCTAGGTTTAGGTCTTTACGTTTGCATGGGAGACTAACACCTACGAATAGGTCATGGACGTGTGAACCTGAGCCTGGCCTTGTATGACTGACCCAACCAGAATTGATTAATTGAAATTGATACTTTTCGATAATGAGATTGAGTTCAATAAATGTTAAAATAAGGATAAATTAAACATAATAGTATAATAATTAAAGAGAGTCAGATAACGATAATGATGATTTTATAATTAATGACGAAGGAAGAAGAAGATCAAAGAAAAGGAGATATCTACTTGTTAACCTGCTCGACAATACCACTATCAACATGAGGATCATGATGATGATTCTGAACCTTCGATTGAGAATCCAAGACTAAGACTCAAAAGTATTCGTAAAATGCTCAGAGTTGTTGATTTGGAACATTTGATCTATCCAGCATCAATCTCCAAACATCCTCAGCTAGTTAGTCATTATATTCTAGTTGTTCCAATTCCAACCATTCCGTGCATAATAGTTAATGAAGTTGTTTAAATATGAGTTTATTACTAATCAAGATTTTTAGATTTTTCTAAGGCTAAAATAGATTTAACTCCATGTGTTCTACTCATTGGTATATTAAAAATGACCCCTTTGACCACTAGTAAAAAAAACTTAGAATTTGAAAAGACTTTTTTACTCCTGAATTATGATGGCATAACTACAATTGTACACGTTACAATTTTTTGACAAAAATATCCTTTTAATTTTTAAATAAAATTTTGTATTTAATAAATAAATAATTTAAATTATTTTTAATGATTTAATAAATTATTAATTTTTAAATAGTTGTGTATGATCTCTCTTATAAGAATAAAATTAAAAAACAAAATAAACTTATTTTATAATATAAATTATTGAATAAAGAGTTTCCGTTAATATGAAACCAAAAAAAAAGAAAAAATGTCAAATGAATGTGAGAGAAATATTTAATTTTTTTATAGACTATTTATTTGTTGTTCCTGGTATTTAATTTCAAATTATATCCAAATTAGGAATAAAATTTTAAAAGTATTTAAAATTTATTTTAGACTTGTAAATTCTTATCTTATTTATACAAATAAGCAAATGAAAATTAAAGAATGTAATGTCTTTATTCCGAGTTACCGTACTTATTTACTCAGTCTAATTCCTTAATTTTGGTAGAAACTAGAGAGAGTCAAATTCCAAATTTTAGATACAACAACAAACGCAACATCCAAAAAAAACGAAAAACAACAACATAAATAAATATATATAAAAAAATGCCACTGATTTTGATTTTGGAACACCAAAACTTTTTCTATTTTTCTAATATTCAAAGTGGGACTTATCCAGCCAAAGTAATCCTTCGTCTTAATTCGATACAACCCCTCCTAAACCTCTCCTTTTCTCTTTTCATCAATTAACAGTTAGAATGGAAAATTATGAAAAAATGGCACCCTAAATATTTTTTAAATTTTTCCATAAATTAATGGTTATGAAATGCAATTGCCAAGACAATGATATTTTTGGTAATTTTTTCTTTTTTATATAATAATGGTTAAAATGTAACCTATGCTTAAAATAATTTTTATTTTTGAAATAAAAGGCATAATAAAATGAAAAAATAGCGGTTTAATGTATTTTAGCCAGCAAAAGATTAAAAGGATATTTTTGTCCAAAAAATGTAACATGTACAATTGTATGGATGTCATAATAATACAGAGATTAAAAAAAAATTGAATTCTAAACTCCTTTAATTGGTGGTCAAAGGAGGTAATATGTCTATTTTGAAAATAGAGGGTACATAATGTACCGAAGGATAAAATAATGAGGGATTAAATGTATTTTAGCTTTTTTCTAATTTCTTATATTTAGACCCCATATGTTAGTGAAATTCTTATTGAATGAATGCTATTCTTGTTATTGTTTTATTTTGGTGTAGTTGCGTAATATGAGAAACAATAAATGGATGAACAATTACTCTTATTCTTAAAAATTCCAATATAGGCATGTACTTCACCATGATAACTACAAATTATTATGATTTTATTTTTTTTAAATAAAAAATCTTATTTTTATTTGTATTGTAATACTTAAGATCAACGATTAAAAATTTGAAAGGATTTAATCATAAAAAATTTTAACTGGTCAATTTTTTAGTTTGGTTTTAAATTTTTTATTTTGATTAATTTTAATAACTTTTGGTGTTTAAAACTGATAAATTTATTAATTAATCAATTACTTTTTGTAAACAATTTGATTTTTATAAACCAAAATTAATTAATTAATTGTCATTTAATAATTTTATTTTTTAATTAAACTATAATTTTTTTGATAAGTAAAAATAGTCTTCTTTAATCAAAATTTGAAATTTATTAATTTGGTTTATTCTTTAATCAATTTTATGATAATCTATTACTAATTGAATTTTTTAAATCTTAAATTTCTCCCTTATCGGTTCAACTTCCAGTTAGACTTGTAAAAAGTTACTTAAGACTCTTCCTTTATCTATTGTATTAACAATAAGAAGAACAAGAAAATAAACATACACATAATAAATATAAGAAAATTGGTAAAAACTATAAATGCTGATACTAGAAAGCAAAAATTTAACAATATTTTTCTATAACTATTTATTACTTTGCTATGTACCAAATAAATAATCTTTAATATGTATTGAATAATCATAAAAATATATAATAATTTATAAATTATATATTAAAGTAAATTATTTGATAAATACGAAAAGAAATGAATGTCATTATAGAATATTAATGTCAAATAAATGAGTACAACAAACCTCCATCATCATCATCATCATCATCATTATACTTCGAAATTCCGCACTAAAGCAGGGTCTGGAGGGTCTGATAGTACGCAGCCTTACCCTTATATTGTAGAGAAGCTGTTTTCAGTAGGCCCACATGCATAATGTGACAGGAGAATAGTGATGTAGATTAAAAAAGGTAAATACATAAAGACTGGTAGTAAAAAGAAAAAAAAACATGTATATACCTGGTAGTGACCATAATCTACTGTTACCTTTCGCCTTGCAAAGAGCAACTTTTTTCGTTGCTAGTCGCGCTACGAATCTTTCGTGATCAAAGTATATAATAAATAATAATAATAATAACAATAATAATAATAATTAATTAATTAATTAAATAGTAAGTTAAAATCAAGGTTCCAGATCTCAAAGAAGTATGAATATTATTACGTGTGCACGCTAAGATCTTCAAGTGATGGTCCATGAGCGTCATCTCCGATGTCATTCCTTACCAATCTCGTATTAATCAATCTAGAACGAATTCCTTGCAAGGGCAAGTTTAGTCAATTGAGTATGGCCCAAGTATAAAGACCTTGCACTGTTTCCATCACTCGCAGATCGCAGTTCAAGTGTATTCAAGATATGCTCTAATTTTTATTAATTTTATTTAAATTACTTTTACACACTAACAAATATCTAACCCTAATTTATTAGATTTCTAATTGTTTTCTTTTCTTTTAGTTAAACCACCCGGTATTTGGCGTCACATGAACAATCGATTAGTTCGGATTCGAGTTGAGTATGACTCTTTTTGGGCACAGCTCTCCTTCACGAGTTTTTAAAGCAACTCTATGCTTAAGACTCGAACTCGAGACCTTGGTTAAGGATGAAAGAACCCGTGCCGTTCCACTAGGGCCATCGTAGGTAAAAAAGAATTTCTAATTGTTTTCTAACCGAAAATTCTAAACCCCTTTCTAGAAGTAGAAACGGGAAGAAAACTATTGCTCCATATTTTTAGCACAGAACACATGGTTAGCAGAAGATCCCCTTTCACACATGACTTGCATTGGCTAACTGGTGAGTAGCTATAAGATTTTCCACTCTTTCACACATGACTTGCAAAGAGTAAGGCTGATTTTAGGTATTATTAAAATTTTTACCAAATTATTATTGTTATTGTTGTTGTTGTTGCTGTTGAACGGATGCAACTCATAGTCAAACTGCTGGCAAACAAATAGCCACAGGTCTTACATTTGCCTCATTTTCCTGACCAGTAATTGCGTTTCTTCATTTATTTAATCACTATCATCTAATGGTAAATATCAATGAGAGTAGAAATCTGGGTGTCTATATATCATTTTGGTTTTCAGTTTCAGTACATCGATTCTCATTAGTTTAATGATTGAAGTTTAGAGCTGGGCTTAAAGGGGACGTGAAAGCGACAAGCATTTACTCTTCCTCTACAACACCTATTCCTCTAGAAGAAGTGGTTCAACTGTCCTGAGGAAGATGAGGTTTTTCCAGGAAACACAGACCCCACATGACGAGCACTCCAGTGAACGCAATTATGATTATGTGGACATTGCTTAGCACACCAATGTTTGAAACTTTCACAAGCCATCGATGATAAGTTTGTGTAGGGACTAATACTTTGACTGGGTAACAGGATCTCAAGCAATGGAAGTTTTAGCCAACCCAGGTTTTTGTCTAATGTCTGGTTTTCTTACAGCTCACAGACTCCGATGTACATGGGCGTAGAAGCTTTAGGCAGATCCCACCCTTCAAGAAACGTCCGCCTTACATGGAGAATATAGTTTCTTGGAAAAATTAGAATCTTGTCCTTTATCTATCAATAAGCCTTGACAGAACTTTGAATGAACCCAAGTCCTATAGTGCAGGAGTTCCAATCCTACTGTCATTAACTCATGACAGGGAAAACTTCGAATCCTACTCTGTAAACCTTAAGAAAACAAAAAATGAATAACCTTGCAACAAACTTCCATTGCCCCAGGGAAACCAACCTCGCCAGATATTTGAAATCTCGAATATGGGGTAACTGAAATATGCAATATAAAGAATGGGGCATTCCGAGAATCGAACTCGGGACCTCTCGCACCCAAAGCGAGAATCATACCACTAGACCAAATGCCCTCTTCATGTGTTTGTTTACATTAATATATTATGACGTAATTTAAAGCCTGTATGGGATTCTAGAGTCATCGAAGTGTTATCGTCTCGTGTGTGATATTACTTTCCCAAATTTCTCCTCTGCTAACAGCCGTTCGGGAATCTCAAAGTTGCTTCTTTTCTCTCTCTCTCTCTCTCTTTTTTTTTTCGATTTTCTCTTATAAATACGATTGTCTCTCTTATCTGTTGTGGTAGTTAGAAGAAGCTTTTTGGCCAGGACAGAATTTGGTTGGGTCGGTCGTACTAGGTCAGGTTCAGGCCCAGGTACAGAACGACATGTGGTCCGATCGGCCTATTTGTTGTTCAATGACTTAAACCTAGCAAGAATTTTTTATATAAGATATTACCTCACCATGAAACAGGTACGACATTAGAACCCTGATATTCTCTATTCATAGCTACTCGAAACCTTGACAAAAAGACTAACTTGAGCGTTGAAAGGGCCTGCCGGCAATCAACCCTTGGTGTGCCTTTCATTGTTTTGCAGGTATTCTCTAGCTAAAGTCACCCAGACCTATGGATCCAAACAGTGGCGTCTGGCCTCATCAAATTCAGATAGAACCAGAAGGGGCAGTCTCCTCTTCTAGCCCGTTAATTCGAGGCGGGGGATCAATCACTAAGGAATCGGCTGATGCCCCTCCGCGATACCCCAAAATAAGACTATCGAAACTATACCGACCGAGCGCCTGAATCCGATCGATCACTTCCTGTTCCTCTCCAGTAAATGACAAGTTAGAAATATCATTCCACTGCTCGGTCAGGGGATATCTTCACGGCCTGGAGTCAAAAGTAGATCCACGGTAGACGCCAACTGGTTCTATCTGAATTTGATGGGGCCAGACGCCACTGGTTGGATCCATAGGTCTGGGTGACTTTAGCTAGAGAATACCCTCAAAACAACGAAAGACACGTCAGAGGTTGATTGCCTGCAGGCCCTTTTGACGCTCAAATTAATCTTTTTATCAGGGTTTCAGATAGCTATGAATAGAGAATATCAGGGTTCTAATGTCGTACCTATTTCATGATGAGGTAATACCTTATATAAAAAATCCCTGCTAGGTTTAAGTCATTGAACAGCGAATGGACCGATTGGACTACATGCCGTTCTATGCCTGAACCTGGGCCTAACACGACCGACCCACCCAGAACTCAAAAACATTCCATTCCATCGGCACATTCTTGTTGACGTTGAAAGTTCGGTGACAGCGGTAGGGAGGTGACCATGTTTAAATAAATATAGACCGTACCAAGTATGAATGGCAGGGATTTGATTCTTCAGTATTTGATAGCTATCTTATCAGCTAATGGCGCCTCTACCTCCTAGCTTTCCATGGATCTTCAAAGGAAATGCTTCTTCAACTAATATAAACAATATTTGGTTGGGGACGATGATTGAACAGAAGGAACATTGACGAGTTCTGTAAGTGAGATGTTTAGCTATTTTTTACTTGTATATAGAATAACTTGAGGCACTAAAAAAAGACTAGTATTTAAGACACCACTAATTTCTTTCGTATTCTTTTTTTAGCTACTGCTATAAGACGGAGAGTCATTGTCTATACCACCAAACTTTTAACATGGGTGTACTATGCACATTTTACATTAAAAGATTAATAATTATACTGCATCTTGTATGTATGTACAGTATAACTTGTACGAATTTGTCCTTAAAAGTTTGAGAGAACTTTTTAAACCCGCGTTAAAAGTTTGGTGGTATAAATAAGAACTCTCCGTCCCATTGCAGTAGCTAAAAAGAGAATATGAAAGAAATTAGTAGTGTCTTAACTCTTAAATGCTATTCTTTTTTAGTACCTCACGTTGTTCTATGTACAAGCAAAAAATAACTAAACATCTCACTTACAAAACTTGTCAGTGTTCCTTCTGTTCAATCATCGTCTCCAACCAAATATTGTTTATATTAATTGAAGAAGCATTCCCTTTGAACATCCATGGAAAGCAAGGAGATAGAGGCGCCATTAGCTGATAAGATAGCCATCAAATACCGAGGAATCAAATCCTTGCCATTCATCCTTGGTACGGTCTATATTTATTTACACATGGTCACCTCCCTACCGCTGTCACTGATCTTACACAGGACCTCCCTACCGCAATAGCTGCTTTACATGCATTCATGGAGGATGAACGATTAGTCCATCCAATTATATTAACTTATCGGGGAAAAGGGTAAACTTAGCCAACTTGAAGGTTAGGCAGCGAGAGAGAAAATGGTAAGCACTGGAAGGGGATGCTTAGTCATAATCTGCCATGGTTTCTCCATTCCCAGCAGCTCAACTGGCTTCTCCTTTATTCGAGGGAGAACTTCTTCCTACTTACAGTGGCATGTGCTGGTTTTTGTTTGTTTGGTTTTGATGATCTAATGCTACAATGAGAAATATATAAATGAAGATTCTAAGACATACTTGATTCTCAGTATGTAACACTAACTAAACTATGAGATGGCATAAAAAGTTGAGTATGATCCAAACTCCAAAACAAACTTTCTCCATAATAGTATAGCAATTAGGATAACTTACCTAATTTCTCACCGCCGATAAGGCCGATTCACGACATGTAGAGAAATGGGGGAACTCAAGAGGAAATATATCAACACTCAAGGAACCTTATCATAACAATTGAACTTTATTATTTTGTAGAAAACGATCTGATAAACATTGTCATTGAGCATTATGACACCTAGCTATAAATCAATTTTACAACCTAAGATCCCGAAGGATTTCAATCCTCAGAAGACTGTATTGCATCAAGAAGACAGTTATTTCGAGCAATATGCTTCAGATCAACAATAAAATTATCCCTAAGAAATCCAAACCCAAACGTCCCATTCCTATATAGCCAAATCCGTCCGTCAACACGCCAAGGATTCGCGGAAGCATCTGCCAAACTTGGAATCACTAACTCATAGCTCGAATTAATGTGCATAATGCGAGAGACGACTTCATCGTCTATAAACGGACCTTCCCAATGTATGTGATCTCCTATCTCAGATGGTCGAAAATGTATACGAGTCTCATATATCTTTGCTTCCTCACAAGAAATTGGGGACTTCATAAAAGTGGGATTTGATGTCCAGAATACGGGAGAACAATTGGTAAGCCGCTCAGACAAGTCTCCAACCATTCGACACGAGATGCCAGCTCCATCATAAGCTACAAGATAGAATTCCAACTTCATGTCATCAGAAAACCCCTGCAACGTTCAGTGAAAGAGTTTATGAGACAATTGTGACAAAAAGGTAGAGTCCAGTCTACAATCTTGACCATTGTAACATGAAATAGGAAGAATATCAGAAAGCAAACTAATTCTTATGCCAATACCAGAACAAAATGTAAAACATAATCCGAATTTGACCGACCATGTCCATAATCAAAGTGAACTTAGTGTCCCAATCAAAAGAGTACTATTCTCATCATAACAGCCAAAACTACAATTCCAGAGCTAAAGTTTCAGATGAAGGTATTTCAGTCGACATAATCATTAATCATTTCTTCACAACTGAAACTTAGAAAAGTATCAATTTGGATGGCTAACACGGTCGAAGTACCTAACTATAGAAATTGCTTTTAAACAGGATGCATCAATAAACGTAGTAACATTCAAATTGGAAAGCCAAAACGCCAGTTCTCTGAACAAAATAGAAACAAAGCTTTGCCAATGATTAGCAAACAATTACCTACAACATGAAGAGTTCACGAGAACAAAAGTCGTTTACAGCAAAAAATGCGAATCGTAAAACTGAGTAAGCGCACCTTCCATAGCCCTTGAAGAGGTCGTGATGGTGTTGGTGAGCAATCAACAATCTTCATGAAATGCTCTGTTTCCCACCTCCTTTTTCCTTGCCTATCTTTCTCTCTCCTCCTCTGCCTCCTCCACGAACGATCAGCTCCAGGACTCATCCTATTGGCGTAGTATTGATACATCTCTGACGTCTCCGGCAAGCTTCCGGGGGACCCACTTTCGACTCCGGCGATCGCATCCTCACTATCCTCAATTTTCAGATTTCTAAAAGCATAACCCACATTCTCCTCCACACTAAAATGCACGTCCCCGATAAAATTAACGTTCACCGGAATCAAATCAATCTCCGCGAATCCCAATTCGCCGTAAGAACCACCACAATTTTGCCCCGAGGGATCGAGGTAATTTACAATGTGGCCCTCCGCCGAAATGCTGAGCCATAAAAACGGCGTCTTTGTGACGTTGTACGTGCCGTTTTGGGATGGAGAGACTCTGGAGCCGGAGAGAAACGAAGGGCCCCACTCGAAGAAGACCAACGACGGGGGCTTGACTCCGTTAACGGCGGATTGCTTCGGCTGACTTTGACCACATCGGCGCCAGAAGCCGATCAGATGCTCCCACTTGTTGAGAGTCCTGTAGAGGTGCCTGTAGGAGATTTTCCCGTTTGCCCATTTGTTGATTTTCGTCTTTGACCCCCACCGCCTATCGCAGATCGTGTACCAGAGTTTGCTCTCGTTTCTGCAGAGCAAAACGAAGCGCTTCGAAGTGCAGGCGAAGTTAGCGATGTCAGATGGGTCGAGGAATGAAAGGATGGAGAGCTGGACGTCCTCCGGGAAATCGGCAAAGGAAGTGGAAGCCATGATAGAACTAAGAAAGTCAAGTGTTTGATTAAATGTTTGCAAGTGAAAGAGGACAATTTTAACACGAAGAAGATGTTATCCTCAGACAGGGGACGGGACGTCGGGAACGTTTAAAAGGGAAAGCTTCACGGGTAACGCAAAATTGGGAGATTCGTCGAGCCGTGGGAATTATGCCATCGCACGCCTGGAGAGTTCTGGCCTATGCGTTTCAGGTACTGGGACTTAGCTTGTACTTGGGTCGAACCCAAAAACGTCTCACCTGGGCCTAGCTTGTGCTCTTGTGAGTTACGTACTTTGTCAACTCTTCAGCAAGTTTGTTCCAATACTTAACAGTTACCATTTACGCATGCAAGTCCAGCAGAGGCGTACAAGCAAGGGATTAAATCTTGAACTAACCAAACTGTATCAGCCATCAACCCAAATCTAGCCGCTGTTCATTAATTTTACTCAATATTCTTTTCCCTAGATCGGCGTCTATGATATGTGCGAGTTTTGGACCTTCTCCATAATTCGTCAGCCACAGGTTGCTCTTGAGGAATCTTGAGACATTTATTGGCCAGTCAGAAGTTTTGTACACTTGGAATCTTCTGCCTTTTTACAATTCAAGTATTCAACCAAGTAACCCCTAATTAAATAACTTTGATGTTATGTTTACTTAATTAATTAAAATACTTAATCAATTTTACCAATTCAATTATACAAATTTTTAATCAGCTAATTCTATTTATTCGATTTTTAATTTTTTGATTCAATTTACTTTAATAATTCTTGTTTGAAAACTGATCAGTTTAATAATTAACATGTTCATTTTAGTAAATTAATAAGTTTATATAAATTAAAATAAATAAATAAATTTTTATTTAATAATCTCTTTTTTCAATTAAACTTTAAATTATTCGAAACAATAATCTCTTTTAATTATATTTCAAAATTTTTAATTTTATTCAATCAAGCCAGTTTTATAGACCTTTTAAACTTTAAATCTCTTATTTTATAGATTTAACTTCCAATCATATTTTTAAAACACTAAATTCATTATCTTAAACTTTAGTTAAGAGACAGTAACAAAATACAACATAAAAATGAATTAATCAAATCTGTTTTTAGGACTATTCCATACAGCTTTTAAACTTAAAATAAATTAATTATATCTGACTCAGTTCCGTTTGGTTGAGCTTTTGAAGGATCCAAAAATACTTTTTCTACCGTAAAAATTATTTTAAGAAAAAAGTGAGTGTTTGGCTACAAACTTTAAAAGCAGTAAAAATAATTTTTTTTAAAATTTAAATACAGTTTTTTTTAAAACTAAAATTTGAAGTATTTTAGAAAAGACCGAATTATACATTTTTGCGTAGACATTTTTGCGTCAGTGACGTATATATCGAATAGAAAGTTTAGTTTTCTCTGTTTGCACCGACCAGGAAGAAAGAGACCCAGCTCACAAAAACACATTTACACATTCGTCTTTCCTTATACGTTTGTTTTCCTATTCTATTCTTCTTTCAAGATCGGGGTTTCTCGTTGCGATCTTTGAGACATCTGATTCCTCCAGTTTGGTTGGCTTGAATTTTGTTTTTCTTTTCGTGTGCGTTCTCGTTACGTGAATGGCTGTTCATTCTTAACATTGCCAAAGCATTTCGAC
>JAOTBA010000002.1:3393655-3415907 GCA_025629845.1 Erythroxylum squamatum
GGGTCAGGAGGGGAATTGAAGCTTCGGACTTGTGCAAGCGATGTGGGTCTGGTGCTGAAACGATCCCACACCTCTTTTGAGATTGTTCGAAGGTAAAGGACATTTGGCAATGGTATGCCGGCTTATTTTCGGATACGTTGGTAAGCATCCTTAATTTTTCTTCTTGGTTTAAGATTCATTGTCAAGATGGATCGGTGTTGAGGAATGGTTGGCGGAGTGATATTAGTTTTCTTGCGATTATCTGGTCAATCTGGTGTATTCGTAACAGAGAAGTTATTGAAAATGTTGAGATTAATCAGTTTGACCGGGAGCACCTTATTCATAATATGATTCATGAGTGGAATTATTATCTGAGTTTGGACGTGGGTAGTGTGCACAAGAGTCCTCGTTTGGTTGCCTGGCAGCCTCCAAGAGATGGTGCGGTTGCTTTGAATGTCAATGGCAACGTTCTCGGCAATCTAGGAGATGTGGGTATTGGTGGCGTGCTTAGAGACAGCTATGGTCATTGGTTGGGAGGCTTTTCTGAATTTGTTGGTCACGATTCGAATATGGGTGCAGAGTTATTAGCCATTCGTACTGGTCTACTTATTGCTTGGAATCATAATTATAGAAATATTTGTTTGTTGTCGGACTCATTAGAAGCTCTCCGGTGCTTTAAAATTACAGATTGAAATTTTCATCCCCACGGTAATTTAATTGGTGATATCAGAGCGATTTTGGATTGGGATTGGACTGTTAGTTGCGAACATATTCTTCGTGAAGGGAATAGTGTGGCTGATCTTCTTGCTAAGCGAGGTAGCCATGGACGGGAATCTTTTCAATTTTGGGTTACTCCTCCTGCTTTTGTGGATGCAGCTGTTCTTGGTGATGCTGTAGGCGTTACGTTTGAAAGGGGCTAGATCCCTTTGCTTTTTTGTCTTTTTCTTTTCCTTTGCACAAAAAAAAAAACATATCAATGTAGGGAACAATGCGGACAATGTCACGTTTTGTCTTTAGTTATATGTATCTTCTTCTTTTAGCCGGTCCTGAAAATTATTTTCCAATCCAAGCGGTCAAATCCCAAGTTTTCTATTTTTCTAAAAGACCACTTTCTTTATTTTCGGTTTCTAAATTTGTAAAAATTTTAATTAAGTGATCAAAATTTTAAAATGTCAACAATTCAATTCAAATAATTATTTTTAACGGTGTGATATGTTTTCTAAACTTTAAAATTCTTTACTTTTGTAATTTTTAAAACTTTCTTAAAAGAGTTGAGCGCAAATCGTAATTATCAGGAACATAAACTAAAACTTGTTAAAAAAAACTAATGCAAAATTAGTGGTATAATTAATTGACCTCATTTATGAAAGAAAATAATTGTGTGTTAAATAAAAAGTAAAATAGTTCAGTTTATATTTTAAATGAATCATAAATTCCAATAATGTTAGTAATTTTTATTAGTCTATTTGTAGTCTTATTAATCAAATGTGTTTCGACATTAAATATATTAACAAAAGTATTAAAAAAGTTTTTTATAAAAACTAAAAATAATAAAAAATGCATCTTATTTTAAATTTTAATTTAAAAACATTAAATAATGTAAGAATTTTGCAAATATTGAAGAGAGTCATTAATTATAACCAACGTTTCTTTCTCTATACGACTCGAACCTTTGGCCTTCCGTCGCAAAGTAATAAACCTTACTAGTTGTTCAAGACTCACGACAAGGTAATATTAGTAAGTTTTCCAAATGCGGTTAATTCAACGTTAACGCTCAAGAAACAAAAGTTAGAATTTAACCTGAACATAGAAAATTGATAAAAACCATATATTGTTTATAAACCTGGGATTCATTCCCTGTTCAAATCAATAGGAAGAAAAGCATAATCCTTAAATTGTAATAATCTTTAATTATGATAAAAAATTATTGAATTTATAACTCCAAACAATTTATTTATGTCTATTTTTAAGTAAGTTTCTTAATATTAATTTAATCAAGTTTAATGTTAGTAGATATTTTCTTAATAAAATATAAATTTAAAAAAGATATAATCATTATAATTATGATGACTGGTTAGGACAAATGAACGATTACCATTAACATTGACAGTGATCGGTTTAATGAAATTCTTAAAAAATATATTCTAATTAATTATATTATTTTATAGGAAAAATAAATTTTGTTTTACATCAAATTTTAATATATTATAATTAATGATATTTAATTAATTATATTATTTTGCTCAAAAAAGAAAAAAGTTAAATTTTTATATGAAAATTTTAATATATTATAATTAATTATATTATTTTGCTAAAAATAAAAATTAATTAAAATTTTATTTTACATCAAATTTTAAGATATTATGTTTAATTATATTTAATTTTAATATATTCTAATTAATAATATTTAATTTTAATATATATTAATTAATTATAATTAATTAATTATATTATTTTGCTAAAAAAGGAGAAATAATTTTTTTTATCAAAATTTAATATATTCTAATTGATTATATTTAATTTTAATATATTATAATTAATTATATTTAATATATTTTAATTAAGTATATTTAATATATTCTAATTAATTATATTCTTTATATTATAATTAATTATATTTAGAATATATTTAATTTTAATTAATTATATTTAATATATTAAATTAATTATTAAAAAAAGGGAAAGAATGACTTTTATTTCTCGTATAAATATTTAGGAGATTCGGAGTAATTTCTAAAACTCAAATATCAAAATACTGGGTGCAGAAGCGCGAAACTTCTCGCAACTTCGCAGCGGCAATTTTAGTGGAAACTCTCACTGCACATCAACCAACTCTGTTTCATTCAAACGCACCGATCGAATTTCAAACGACGAATCATGGCAATTTCTCTGCAGCGAGGCGTTCTGAGCCTTGCTTAAGCTCGCCAGTGGGCTCTCGTTTCTTCTTCCCGGGGATTGTGCTCTACGGACGCTCTGGTAGAGGTCAAACCAGGCGAGGTCGGCTTGGTCTCCGGTATCCCCGAGGAACAGCTTAAAAGAAGAGTACGTCTAGTCTGGTCACTTTTTTGTTGCCCTTTTGTGTCTGTTTTATTTGCTTGCGTCATGGAAACTACGGTAACGGAGTTTTTCGAATTTGTGTTTAGAACTTGGAAGAATAGGAGGGAAAATTGTGAAGGAATGTAACTGTCAGGTCATTGCGAACGAAGTTGTCAAAGAGAAAGCAATTCGTTTCTGTACCGTTTCAATAAGTGATCTTATCCATTAGAGAACTTGTGTAGCTGTGAGATTGTATGATAAGCGATTTAGAAATGCTGTCAGGAATTCCACGTCAAACAATTACGAAGACATTCAAGAGTTTATAATAGTATGTAAACCTCCCACTTTTGAGCTATCTTTTGGAAGTGAGTTAGGCACTTTCTAACATGGTGTCAAAGTCAGTTTGTCTCGATAGTTTGAGGGATGCCGGTTATGTCCCTTTGCCCAATATATCCATCAGATGTCCAGTCTTGCTCTGGACTGAAGGGGGTGTGCCAGGAATCTCACATCAGATAACTATGAGGGCATTCAAGAATTTATAATAGTATGCAATCTTCCTCCTCTTGAGCTAGATTTTGGAGGTGAGTTAGGCACTTTCTAACAAATGGTGATAAGTATAGGAAGAAAAAAAAGTGAAATTGCTAATCGAAAACTGAAATTGGCATGTTAGTGAAGAATTCGTCCAAGAATGAAACGACATTAATTTCTCGTTGTCTGGGGAATCACATGGATTTTTGATAAAACTGTAAGGTAGAACTTTGACATTGTTATAATTAAACTCCGATCATGTCGTAAACTTTTACTTAGTCTCTGTACTCTGTATGTGATATAGAAACAATGAAGTTTAAACAAGTTTTAGATATAAGATTAAGATTACGTAACACCTAGAGTTGCTATCTTGCTAATGTCTGGGTAATCAAACTTCATTTACTATCCTGGCAGTTAACTTTCATAAAAAAAGGATCTTCATTACAGTACAAGATGCATAGAATCCAATTCGAGAATTACCTCTAGATCTCAAAGATGTTCAGTTGATCATCTGTGGACTCAAAATATGATTTTACCTTTGAACATACATACCAGTCTAATATTTCTCTGCATAAACCGAAATTCAAATTTCTTTCCTCTTATTACGAACTACAAGTTTGTAGGAATCTTCCCTTGTTATGGACTTGTGCATTCAGCATGTACTCAAGGCCAGTAAGAAGGAATATATCAAACTGCTTCCTGCAATAGTTGCTAGTGATATTATTCCAATGTTGTTATTATAAATAGATGACTGTTTGTTATCTTTTTCACTGAACTGGCAAAGCAGAATGAAGTAGCAATTTCCTAGACTTGAGTGAAATTGTAGTTTCACATTGTGGTACTTTTATGTTCCAATATCCAAATTGGGTATATTTTCTCTTAGTGTGACAGATGTTTGTCTGCCGCAAAACTATCCTTTTTGGCATTTTGTTTCTGTAATCTTTCGTGGCAAGTCTTTGGTTGTCTTATTTCATTCATTTTCTTATGATAGGTAATAATTTATTTACCTGCTCGAACTGCATCTCAACAGGGCTCGGGGAAACTTGGGAGATGGAAAATTGATTTTCTGTCGACTCAAAAGTATGATTGGTCTATTGCACCTTTTACTTCAACTTATCTATGAAGCACAAGCAGCGATATATCAATACATTTCAGAAGTTATTAGCAGCATGGTTGACAATATTGTTTTGAAGTTCATAAACAAATTACACTGGGAAAACCTTATTCATGGACTCCTGGAGTTCTACATTCGAGCGGAGATGTCTGCACAAAGGGCACTTATACGTGCATTAAACTTTTATAAGCACCGATTGATAGGTTTTCATTCCACATCCTCCAGTCGTGCAACCATCATGTGCCTATATAAATTGCACAGAGTCCAGCGTCCTGTTCTCACTTTCATCCTGCTGCTTCATGGGATGATTTTCAAAATTGGCATTTTGGTGATCACAAATTTTTGTGAAAATATAACAAAATTACTTACTACTCATTGAAATTACGGGTGGAAGTTTCTGTTGTGTGGAAAACTTCAAGTTGATGATATCAATAACGACGGTGGTTCATATTTTACGCTGGTGGGAAAATCCATTGATGGGATGGACGTCCACTGGAGACCCTTACGCCAATGTTGGGGATGCAGGACTTGACTTTGATAGTGAAGAAGCTGCGAAGGCGTTCGCTGAAAAACATGGTTGGGAATATGTGGTAAGGCATATCTTCCTGCTTAGCTTGCGATTCAGCAATTCAAATATTTTTTGAGACGTAGTACCTTATCCGTATATGAACGATGCATTTTCCTTCGAGATTGCTATTCTCACAAAGTTTATAAAGATTTGCCTTTGGTCGTAGTTTAACATTCACTTAAAGCTACGGAGGATCTCATACTCTAGAGTTAGGTGTTCTTTAAATATGATGGCACCGTATTTGTCACATGAAACAAATGAACTCTAATTTGGATTCTTATTTTTGTTGAATCAAACTTTTCTCTTCTGCTTGAAAAATAAATGAGATCTGGGACAAGATACTATAAAGTTATGTGTTCTTTAAATATGATGGCACCAAATTTGTCACATGGAACAAACGAACTCTAGTTTGGACTATTGTTTATTTTTAATCAAACTTTTTCTTCTTCTTGAAAAATACATTAGATCTGGACCTCAGAGCTGGTCCTTTTTCTCATTCTCATTCTCTGAGTCAGTTAACCTTTGGAAATTATTTTGTCATGGTGATTAATTAGAATAAATAGGTTCAAAGGTCTGATAATTCGCATTTGGATCATGACGCTGATGATATTTCAACTCCGATGCAGGTCAAGAAACGTCACACTCCTCTTTTGAAGGTATTAATCATTCCTACGGGCATATTTACTTCAAACAATTCAGCTTAGTTTCTGCAGATTTTGTTATTAAATGATATATTCCCCCGTGAATAACAAATTAATATTTCACTTTCTTCAGCCCAAGTCATATGCTGACAATTTCAAATGGAAGGGCCCGGCACCGATCGGGAATAAGTAATGTTCTGCTATTCGAAACGTTGAGAAGTTAATGCTTTATGAACAATTTCTTAGTTGAGTGGCGTTTAGCTGTAAATATTATGGAATGTAAGTATATTGTGTGGAATCTTTCTGTTTCTGCATTTACTTCTTAGCCAAATAAAGCCTCTAGCATGATGCCCACCCATTTGAATGAGCCTTTGAGGAAGAGTGAATAAGAGAGAAGGAAGCCTAGGTGTTTACCAAAAGGTTAAAACCATAAATTGAAAGCTGACCGAACTATATATATACTTTGAGGTGTACATGGTAGATTAGCTGCCATGTCTATACATGGTACATCAGTTTGCATTATCAAGCAAAGCAAACTATTGTGTACATTAAACTATGAACTATTCAAAAGTTGGTGCTTGATTGAGACCCCTCTCTGTTATGGGTATGGAACCTCCAAGTGAACAGGTAGTCTTTGGATTCGCACGACAACCTCATCACGTCACAGAAAGCGTTGGTCGAATTCTTCTTTCCCTCATTTCCCCACTCTATCCACACCCAGCATGAAAAGCCATTTGATGAAATTGGGACCCTCGACTCAGAAAGATGAAGTATCACCTCTCCACAGATCCTTTTGCATGCCCCACTCAACCTCCCATCGTTGGAGACCATGGAATCAAGCCACGAACACTCCGGCTGGCCTACCATTTCCTTATAAGCAGAATTTACCAGCCTCACTTTGTTGTTAGAATCAGATATCACAGCAGGGAAGGTCTCAGACTCTACTTCTTCCTCAACTTCCTCTGCCTTCTTAGAAACTTGCACTGGTGGGGTCAAGTTTGGGTCTTCATTGATGCAACCGATGAATATGCTCGAGCCTACAGGTCGAACTGGTTGAGGTGCTATTACGATACTCGTGGGACATTCCTGCTTCAATTGCTGCAACAGGTCCTTTTCCTCTGGTATTTCAGCAGTTTTGTTCAAATCAATCAACTGCTCCTTACCTGTGTCCATGCAACTGTGTTCAGGTACTGTTTTCTGAGCAACAGCTGCGATTGATGGAGTACATGGCAAAAGAGGAAGTGTCACCAGATCTGAACGTCCTGCGAGCTGATTTTCCATGTTGTTGACAGCAACCAGGTTTGCAAGAGAAAGGTGAGGAGTTCCAGCTGGAGTGAAACCTTGCGCCAACAGATGCGAAGCGGAAGATATTGCACGAGTGGGGTTAGGAAGGCCATGCATCTGTGTCCTTGCTCTCTTGAGGACAGTTGGATAAATGGCAGCTCTACCTCTCTTTCTGGTTCTAGTGGGTCGGGCCTGCAACTCTGGCCAAATGTTCCTCAGGTAAGGAGACTGCTTGATCTTCTGAGACATGAATGAACTCTCAACACCAGAACTCTCAGAAACCTCAGGCTTTGGTGCTATAGGCCTATACCTAGACATAATTTCAGCTGTTTTAGCTGTGTTAGAGCAAGGACTCAGGGTCTTAATCATGTTGCCTGTTTTTTGTTTTGTGCTCAGATGACCTATCACTTGGATTACTCTTCACCCAAGCACAGAAGAGGCGAGGAAGAGGGAAAAAAACACCCCAGAATCTCTTGCAGGAGAGCTTAGAATGTGGCTCTGGACATTAATAATGGCGGAAGATGGAAGAGGGAGGCAAACTTAGAAGAGAGACCCCATGTTCATATGAGAAGAATGCGGTTGAGGAAATTTTCTTAAGAGAGGAGGTCAGCCAATCAGCGTAAGGCAACATGAAGCGAAGATGCACGAGACATGGACACTTGGAAACTGTACGACGGGTACGTGTTTGAGAAGATTAGAGAAAGTGACATATGGGATTTGGGCGTGAAGTGGGTCCGTGCAAGCTTACACCTATCCAATAAGATACACAGTGGTTTCACACAAACTGAGACTGTGTTTCGTATTCATTTATGATCTCGGGGAGACTGGGAGTGTTGATGTGTCTGGATTGGACTCCGGATTCTGGAGGGTATTTTCGCATTTTACACCAATTACAAATGGGCTCGGCTCCCATCATAACGCGTGTGGAGTTGAGTGACATGCGAGACTACACCTATCCTCATTGGTTTGGTCGTGTATGTAATGTTTGCCGAAACGAAATGCCCTCATTATTCCTGGGGCGGTTATTTTTGGACTTGCTTTTCAACAGTTGGCTCTTGCACAAGTTCCTGTTTTGCATGCAATTCAATTGGGGATGGGGATGAGTTTGTATCTGATTGGCTAGCTAAAGGGTTATGCCCTTGGGAGCAGAAACTGAATACCTTATAAAGACTGATGAAAAGTGGGGGGTGAACATCGTGTTGCGTGCCACTTCTATACCTTTACCTCCATTTCGGTGCCGTTTTCTTTTTGCCAAGTGTGGTCTAGTACGTCAAATTATCTGTTTTAATCTTATTTTATTAAATCTCATCTATATACTTATATAAGATTTATATAAATAAATAGATAAAATTTAATAAAATATGATAAAAATATCATAAGCGGAATAGAAAATTTGATCCCAAGTTTAGTTTAACCATATTACAATCAAACATGTCATAATATCAATTCTCCGATTCTCCTACTTAACCATATTGCAAATTTTCTAACTACAACTTTGGTTTCAACCAATAATGCCAAATCAAGTTTAGGCTATTTTTACTGCATCCAATCTCTTGGGCCATGTTGATGACCCATTTGTCATATTTAAACAATTGAATCAAGCTCCTCTTTGTCTTTTCCGGAATATCAGAAATGGCAAAAGTTTGATGCCTTACGTATTGCTTTCTTACTGCATCCCTCTTGAGCTCAATTGTAAGACTTACCTTCGGATGTCCCACTGCTCTTACTCTTTGGGTGACTTTTGAACAACATTTCTTGCGACAACTAACCTCTCAACGATATGATCTTTATTGGAACCTGTATCCTCTTAAAAGAGCGACCAATTTCTACAGAGATGTGTATGTTATTCCACTTTTGCTGTTCCAATACTGTTTCAACTTATTTCATCCACGTATTTATGTAGGTTTCACATAAATGTGTGGATGAGATAAGTTAGAACAGCGTTGGAACAGTACAAATGGAACAAGTGATCTGATCCCAATTTCTATAACTAAATTTCTAATTCTTGTCTCACATATCCTCAACGGCATTGCAATCATTGGACATCAAATTTCTGACACAAACCTCGTGCTCTTCATTCGCAATAGTTTATCTATGGAATTCGAATCCTTCGGCACTACTTAGGGATGCCAATTTCAACCTGGTTTAGTTTGATTTTGACCTAAGTTGACTAGGCCATAAGTCAAAAGTGATCGGTCCGACCGAGCCATGGGTCGAGGTTGGGCCGAGCATGAGCTGGCCCATGACTCGATTGTTACTTAAAAAACAACATTGTGTTTGATGTTTTTCTTTAAAACTATAATGGGTTGGGTTAGCCCGGCCTGCCCATGACCCGTCGAGCTATAGGTCAGACCACGGACCGGTCAATCAGTGGTCAGGTCGGGCCACGAGTTGACCTATCCTGACGGGTCGGGCCATTGACATTCCTATCACCACCATTTAGGGTCATTCAAAATGTTTTATAGTGCCAGACAACTAGGAAAAAAAAGGGTCTAATAAATTGATAATGTATAAATTTGTAAACTTTAAATGCATATTTTTATTATTAAAATGTAATATTTATACATAAGTGACTCAAGTTAAAAGTCGACATATTTAATGAAATACTAAATGATCATAATAACAACTAACAACATCTTACAAATGTCAGCAACAATAAAATCACTAAAAATAATAGCAGCAACAACAAAATAACAATAACATCAACCGAACAACAATATCAAATTGCAAAAAACCAAGAGAATTACATTAACAAGCCCATAGATGGTCATAAAAACAATTTCTCTGGACATTTATAGATATAAAATCTTTAATAATAGTATGAAGATTAATATTGTTTAACATATCATTCTTCTTTCATGTGACATTGATGACTTTAAATAAGTTTTCAATAACTTTAATTTTAAATAACTTCTCTCAACTGATGTTACAACAACAAGGCAATCAATATAATTTGATAAGCAATTAAAACATTTGGATAATACTTGACAACTTTAATAAATTCAAGAATTTCAACAAATGACATTAACCTATTTGGCAAAGTCATTTGTAACACTTTTAATTTAAACAGCAAGATCTTCTAAATCTACAGCCAACACATTATTATGAAAAAAAAATTGTTGTAAAATTAGAGCAAAATTCTTTTAGTTCGTTATCATCTAACAACTTAAACTTCTTTGAATCAAATAAAAATAAAAAAATATTTTCAAATGTCGTTAATTATTCAAACTTATTTTTCAACAAAGCAATTATCATATCCACAATGACTAGAAGTGCTAAAAGAGAGGTAGGTCATTATATAAGGCAAATAAAGATATGATACGTGAATGAATGTATAATTTCTTTTAAGAAAATATCAAATATTACGAAAATGCAACAATAATGATCTTTTTTCAATTTTTTAATGTATACTTTTAGATAAATGTCTATCCATTCTAATCTAATTACTTGTGGAGTCTACTATAACTTAATTCTTCTTAGATAAGATTTTATCTTACTCATTTAAAAGTTAAATTTTTTTATAAAAAATTAAACTCTCCAAAAATCATCAATTCCACAAGGGACCATCGAAACTTTTTATTAAAAGATAAAGTTTAAATGAAAAGTTAAAGGTTGAAATTCCAATTAGATATTATGATCAAATATTATTATATTAATAAAATATATCGTAGTTAATAAAGATGTTACCATATATCTCAATTGATAGTTAGAACTGAAGTTCTCTTTAGTTTTAATCCATAAAGATTGAAATTTAAAATAAAAAATTCAACAACAAATTTATTTCTTTTCAATTTCTACAAGATAAAGTGCTAAGAAAACTTTTTAATACATATAAACATGTTAAAGCACATTTATTGATTTTTCCGTTTTATCCTTTCAATGAATATATTTATTTGTTAGAATTTATTTTGTGGGCTACAATCAATTGTAGTTTTGGATTTATTAAAAACAGGCTAATAATATGATCCCTATTGAGATACCTATGGTCCACTATTATTGTGATCCTTATTGAACTTAACCACTTTATATTGTTAGTGTGATTAATGACGTAGGTCTAACCCTAAGACCTATGATTGACAAGCATAGGGTTATTATCTGTGGTTAGGTCCCAACTGTACTCCTTATATATATATATATATATATGTATGGTCATTTTACAGTTTGTCCCATTGAAAACTATATTTTCCAAAGAGAGTGGAATTGTTGTGAAAGTCCTAGCCGTCACCAAATGCTTTCGCGGTGCTTTCACATTTTGTCGATCATTTCTTCAACAAGTAAGTATTTATGTTCCCTATCACATAATTGATTAATGGTTTTGGTTTTTAACATTATTAACATTTAAATTTTTGAACTCTTTTAATAAACAGATTTGTTAATTTATTAATTTTTAACTTTTTAATAAATTAGCCTTGCCCTTGCTCATGGTTGACACTGCAACGTTTGAACATTGTGATTCTCTTATCTCATTTGCTAAACTGCGTGCTAAGCTACTCCTCCATGAGTAACGGTTGTTAGCATTTCACTTTTCACTTGGTCCTGAAGCTATCCTTGTAGCTTCCCACACTGGTGACTCCTCGTTTCATGGCATTGGAGAACGACAACAACCTGGGTAGAGACGCAGTGCTGGAGGCAACACCAAAAGAGCAAACAATCCATTTTTCCAATCCAAACCACACCTTGTCTCATAGACCCAACCACAATAGTCATGCCCAATATCATCCACAGCAGACCTAAAACATACTTTTTTGGTCCAATCTTCCACCCTAATGTTAAATTTGCTGGAAATGAGATATCATTGTTGCCTACTGCTAATTTTTGGTCCAATCTTCATCTAAATCCCCACATGAGCTACTTTTTCTCACCAAACCAAACCTCACTTATCTTCGTATTTTTGGTTGTGCTTGTTATTCCTTTTTAGGCTCTATTGCCTTGACAAACTTACACTAAATTCACAACATGGTTTTTTTTTTTTTGGGCTATTATCCTCCAATAAAGGTTATTGCTATTTTGTTCCTACCACCTTCAAACTTTACATATCTCATCATGGCCCTTTTTTTGAAGCTATCTTGCCAATGCCTGAACTCTTCTCATCACACTTTCTTCCTCTCGTTCCACTTCTTCCTTCATGTTTTCATTGCCTTTACCATTTTAACCACTTTCTTCACCCACAGCCATAGCTTACTCCCGGCACACTTCTCCTTTGCCTCATACTATTCATTATATGATCAGACGTACATGTGATCACACCCGTATTTTCCAAACATTTTCTGATTATATTACATACTCCACTACCACACACAATTCTCCTACTTTTGATCGTACATCTTTTACTTAAAGTTAACAAATTTCTTCACTAGTGTCAAGCTGTGCTTGATGAGTTCATTGTTTTTTATTGAGATCACATACAGATTCTCATTCTCTCTCCACTAGATATCAATATTGTTGGCTACAAATTAGTCTTTCGTACCAAACATAATCTTGATATTTCTATTGAGTACAAAAATGCATCTTATTGCCAAAGAATAGTTTTATTTATTTAAGTGTAGATTCTTATTCTTTTACATGTGGTTAAGAGATTGGTGCCAAATGAAACAAATTTTTATTTATTAAATTAAACAATATATTTCAAAATAATTATGAAATAAAATATATAAAAAAGTATAAAATGAATTTATAAATTTTAAAAAGTTTAATATATTAAATAATAAAATTTACATGTGGGCCATGTGGCATAAATTTAATACTTGACATAAATTTAAGACGTGACAATTTCATGATAAAAATACTAATATTTTGCGATAGGTCATATTATTTATATTAACAGAAAATTTCATATCGAATTATTTGTATTAGAAATTTAAAAATATTTTAATATTAGCTTTAATTATAAAATTTAAAATTTTTAGTAATTAATCTTAAAAATAACAGAATCTGAATTGTACCGTACGAGGTCTAACAATCAAGAGCTCAGGTCTCCACCCCAAAGACCTGAAGTGACAAAAAGTGCCAGAAAACTTTAGTCACTATCTAAATAAATAATTATAATTAATTAATCAACAACGTAAACGTTAAGCCAATTCGTTCCCTTTTCACCTCACCTTCTTCCGTCTTCACCAATCACCGATTTCCTTTCACTTTTGGGATACTTCTTGTTCTCCTCGTAACTGAAAGTTCTTCAATGGAGGTCGATGAAAAGGATGCTAGCATTCCACCAAATTATGTGACTCTCCTCCAACTCCAGGAGCGTTGGATTAAAGCCCAGCAACAGAAACAGAACCAGAACCAGAAGCTACAAGGGGAAGAAGAGGAGGGACAAGAACCAGAAGAGACCCAACAACAGAATGTCCAAGTTCCAACGATAAAAGGATATGGGAGAAAGCCCAACGCGAATGATCGCCGGGGCATCGGAAGTTCAACGTTTCGCGACTCTTCAAAGGCAACCCACCACCCTACTGGTGACGTCACTGGGGGCAAGAGCTTCTACGCCAAGAAACGGAACATGGAGAAGAAGAATAAAGAGAAGTGGGCGGAAGCTAGGGCACCGGAAAAGGAGGAGACTTCCGGAAACGAGGCACACGCTCGGCCGATACTAAGTGAGGAAGTGCCTGTTCCAGCGAGGGAGTATGGGAAGACGGGAGAGATGTCGATCGAGAAGATAGATGGTGTGGTGAAGCAGCGTGATTTAATGGCGGTTGTTGAGAGTAAAACGAAGAATGTATCTGAAGCGAGTGATCGTATGGTGGAGGTTAATCGGAAATTTGGGGAACTTATGATGGGGAAGAACAAAACTGATACATATAGGCAAAATAGGGTTTTTAATCCAAGCAAGTATGAGCGTAGGGGAGGGTATGCTAGAGTATTTGGTAACAGAAACGATAGAGATTATGGGGGTTATAATAGTGGTTATTATGGTGCTAATAGAGGCTATTATAGACATTATTACAACAGTGGGAGAGGTAGAGGCAGATTTAATGGGAGAGGAGGAGTGAGTATGTGGGTGAGGAAAGAGGAGGCTGCTCATGGCGGTGGTGTGAGTGAAAGTGGAGGCTCTGGTATCTTGTTGAAGGAGGAGGAAGAGGAGTGATTGGGTAAGTAATCATTCTATTTCTTTTCATTTATTGAATTCTGCTAGTTATTTGTGTTCTGCAGCTCACTGTTGTTCGGTTACTGGAGTGCTAAGATTAGGAACTCAGTGATGCTACTTTAAGTGGAGACAGTAGGATAAGCTAGTTTAAGTGGAGAATTAGAGGTGCTCAGCTTCATTGTTTGAACAGCCTTTCAGTTTTGTAAAATAGAAATGGTTAACTCCTTTCTGTGGTGTGACTAATACAATTCCTGTTGGCGTTCATTCTGGTTTCCCGCTTTTGTGCTTATTATTTTATTATTTTATTTTTATTTTTTGTTTTAGCTTGCCAGCTCAGCTTACTTTAGCTAGTTTTCTTTTTCTTCCTAGTTAGGTAACCGGCACCGGTAGCTATATATTTGTACTGGAACACGTTTTTGGTAGATTCTGGAATATAGAATTCTTTCCTCTCTACACGATTGAGAGCTTGATTCCATTTCTGTGTTCATCAATTACTTCAGTTTTAACAATTCCTGTGCCCCGAACATAGAGTTTGATCGTCAATTTGTTCTGGGTGTGCCGCCATCCCGTTTTGGAAATCCGGCCTCTGTGTGACTGCTTGATCTTTTGCATATATGTTTTCAAGTTAATGCTTTGGCTACTATGAGTCTGTCGTAAAGCAAGTTACTCCTTTTGTTGGGTGCTCTGTCTCGAAATTAATATTGACATCACTAATGGTGGAGTACTTCTGGTTAATATTCTGTCAGTCTTTCACTCTTTTGTGTTTTGTACCGCACAGACGTTTTTTAACCTGCATGGTTGAATACTTTGAGTATTTAGGACAGAGGGACCATTCTTAGGCTGAATTGGTAGGCTGGATTTGACTGCAATTTTTGCTGTGTTTCACCTGCTTTCGGTTCAGTTTGTTCGTCTTCGAAGCGTCGTAACTATTGTTCAAGTAGACAAAGGAATCGTTCTGCATTGTTCAGATCCTACAAGTTAAAGGCGAGCAAGCTTATTAACCGAGGGCAGAAAGAAGAGGCTAGCTGGAGGTTGAGGTTAAAAGAGAACCCATGAAATACATAGCTAACAAGACTATAAAAAAGATACCAAAATTTTGCGGACTTTTAAGTTGTTTCTCTATTTTTAAATGACAACCAAAATAACTAACAGTTAAAAAGTGACTGCGGCTTTTGCATTTGTTTTTCAGGTATAGAATTGATCTGAGGGACCCAATTTGTGCAGGGGTTGATAACGAGAAGGACAACAGGATTCTGAACTGCTGAAGCATTCATATATTTTGAGGAGGATGATATAAATGTATTAATCTCGGTTTGTTAAATAACAGCGATTAGAAATATTGAATTTTCTGGGTAGATACTGACAATTTGTCCTCCCAACTTAATTGTATATTTGTGAATGATAATTGTTGTTCTCTTTAACTTTCAAGATGGAAATACTTCGCCTTCTTTGCTTTTTTTTTTGCACGTTTGATCAACGCTGCATGCATTAAGACACGATAGCTTAGATAATACTGCAGCAACTTTGGCTGTTTGTTATTTTGGCAGAAGATCATCTCCAGTGAATGCCAAAGAATGAGCAGCTACTATGCTTCTGCTGGCCTAAAGTGAGTCTTGAGATTCTTGATGACTTTGTGGCCATATTCCTCTTCTTGTGAACTTGAATGATGTTGGAGGTTATAAGAATCCTGATACACTTGCTAGGCCTGTTCGTAACATGTAAAGTTATGATGGTAATGAGTCAAAAGGCAAATGGGATCTTGGTTGCTTCCATCTACCTATATGGAACGGTGTTTGTATTAACACGTAATTGAGGTTTTGTTCAAGCATATTTGCTTCCACCAGCAATACAACTAGCTTCAAAACAGCAGGGAGCTGAAGTTTTTATCTTCCCCTGCACTTTCTTTAGACAATTGGAATTATTTATCGTACTATACAGGATCTCCATGTGATATTAGATACGAACATCAGAAGATCTTGGTATGCTCTGGTTTTTCAGCACAATCTGTCGCAAGATAAAAACTTCAATGGTGTGGGGCTCAGGTTTCGATGTGAAACAGGGTTTAATATATTGACGATAAAACAATCCTTTTCCTTAATTGTTTCTATCCTATATTTGAATGTTACCTTGTGTCAGCTTAGGTGGCCAATGTAAGACAAGGGAAACCTTGAAAAGATCTTTGGTCACTGACATTTACAAAGGAAGTATTTGTCTGATAATGGCCAAACGTGTAGCGTTTAATGACAGGGAGTAGAACACTACTCTCCAATGTTCATTAAGTTCCCAAAAAGCTTATCTTTTTCTGATGATGTAGGAGTCTATGGAATCGGCTGAACATTGGACGCGTTTCTAAGAAATTGTCTTGCCATTTGCCCATTTCCAATTATAGAAGCCTTAATCATCTGTCTTCTTTTGGCTCTGTTTCATTGTAACGAACGTACCACCGTTACAGCAACCAAAAATCACAACGAAAAATCTCCTCCTTCCATTTTCAGGATTTTGGGAACAAAAAATCACTCTTTTTTGTGATTTTCTCGTCTTCTTCGCCTGGAAGTAGAGAATCGTATTGTTCCAACAAAGAAATTAGCACCAAAGACATTGACAACCATTCTCGAAGATCGTCCTTAACGGAGAAGTAAAAACTGTCCTTGTGAAGGATCTAAACGTGGTTCTGCAAATTTCAGGTACATTCCTTTTCATGTTTAGTATTGAATCTCTAATTACATTTGGCTTTTACATTTAAACTAACCAAGCCTTACCGAAGGGGAAATCAAAATGAAATTTCACGTTCGAAACGCAACGCAAAGCTTTTAATTAAGAGTTCAATAGTTTACTGTATCAAGATGTGATGATTTGATTCTGGTGATTGCATGGTATTTGTTAAAAGTATTTCATGCGTTTCATTGACAGAAACATTCAGCTTTGGAAGTTCATCTGTAATGTGTCTAAAACCGAGAATAGTGTTCCTTCCTGACAACAAATGCTTTTTGATCTCATTCTATTCATTCTGATATAAGAAAAAAGTTCATGTTCGTTTTACTCTTATCTACTTAGGTATAGTATTTCTTACTGAAAACTTTTTTCTCTGGAAGCACACATAACAAGAGAGGATGAAGAGTTGTGAGGTTTCTTTGTTTGAAAGCTTTGACAAACTTTTGGAGTTTGAAGATGATGATATAATTCTTATGTCCGAAAAGTTTGATAGTCTTGTTGACTATGGAGACGAGGAGATTAGTTCAAAGAAAGGAAATGGAAAAAGAAAGTGGAAGAAAGTGAAGTGTCAGCTGGTAGAGTACCGCAACTTGCCAGGATATTTGAAGGACAATGAGTACATCCATGGTTACTACAGAGCAGAATGGCCTTTGGCACAACTATTCCTTAGCATCTTCAGAATTCACAACGAAACTCTTAATGTCTGGACGTAAGGTTTCTATATCAGAACTATTTTAACACACTTTCTGATTGCAAAATTGTGTTTATAGGGAAAGAATTGAGAACTAATTGTGGAAAATTTTGACTTTTGTTCCAGGCATTTGATTGGATTCTTCCTTTTCCTCTTTCTGACCATATACACGGCAACTAGAGTTCCTGCGGTTGTAGATCTTAATTCCTTGCAAAAGTTTCCTGATATGTTTCGAAGAGCTGACTTCCACAAGATCCAATTATATCTCTCGAGTTGCCTCCCATCATTACCAAATATAACTGATCTTCAAAAGTTCAAGTCATCTCTCCACTCGGTGGATATCTTAGCCTCAGTTTCCAATTGGAACATTTTGGACCTTCTTCATAAATGCTTGCCTGATCGCTTGACCAAGATCCATCAGTCAAGTGATAGCATTCTGGTAATGCCCTATATCTCAATGCAAGACATTATGGTTTGTTGGTAACATTTCATTATTCTAACAAAAGAATCTTACTAAGATTGGTATCTTAGGAGTGCCATATCATGGAAATGTTTCCAATCCGATAAGAATACTGTGTTTTCATCCATAGGATCCGAACTTCTTGGATCAATCGATAGTTTGATTCTATCATAACTACATTGTTCACAAATATTCATTCGTATTACTTAGACCGCAACTCTTGTTTTGTTTCCTCACTCCTTCCACCTTCAACTCAAACAGAACTATAAATGTCACTGTTAAGATGACTCATTTACGTGAAATATTCTTGCATCTGTTCTGTGTCTAATGCCACAATTAAACAATGCAGGGAGGTGTAAACGAAGACATCCTGAGAATGATCGCTCCCCTCATATTAGAACCCATAACAAGATGGCCATTCTTTTTCTTCATGGGAGGTGCAATGTTCTGCTTATTAGCAAGCAGCATATGCCATCTTCTTTCTTGCCACTCGGAGCGCTTGTCCTACTTTGTCCACCGAGTTGATTATGCAGGAATTGCTGCTCTTATTGCCACATCTTTTTACCCCCCAGTCTATTACTCGTTCATGTGCATACCCTTCTTCTGTTACCTTTACTTAGGCTTCATTACGGTATTGGGTGTTGTCACCATTATCTTCTCCCTCCTATCTGTTTTCCAGAAGCCAGAGTTGAGGAGCTTTCGAGCTAGTCTCTTCCTGGGGATGGGCCTGTCAGGTGTAGCACCTATTCTTCATAAGCTGATACTTTTCAGGAACCAACCTGAAGCGGTCCAGACTACAGGTTATGAGATATTGATGGGTATGTTATATGGTTTTGGAGCTTTGATCTATGCAACCAGGATTCCTGAGAGATGGAAACCTGGAAAATTTGATATTGCTGGAAATAGTCATCAGCTTTTCCACATCTTGGTCGTAGCAGGTGCTTATACACACTATCAAGCTGGGCTCCTGTACCTCAGGTGGCGAGACATGAACGGTTGCTCTAGTTAAAAAGGGAACTAGAGAATAAACATTGTAGCTGTAATTTACTTGTTTAGATCATCAATTGCTCATACCATTTCAATGCCTATGTAATAATGAGAGGTGGATGAAAGGGAATCCCTGTTAATGGCAGGTTGTGAATTTGTAATGGGGCACTTTTTTTGCAAGCTAGAACTCAAAATTCAATCAGAAAAGGGTTGGAATTTGTTGAAGCTGCAACATTCCTGAAAGTCCTGAACTAAAGGGCACTTCTTTTCATTTCTGTTTTATGACGTTGAATTCCTGATAAAGGATGATGATGTAGGCAACAAGTACTTCTTTTGCATTTCCATGAAGGTATGAGGTAGGAAAAATTATGAACAATCTTTGCTTGATAACGGATTCTTACAAAACTAGGATTTATGAGAATACATCTTCTAAGTAGATTCTTGCTCAGAACATGCTCGACAAACTGCAAAAAAAAAAAACAGAGAGGGTAAGTTCCATAATAGAAAACGCTAATTCGAATCATATCTGCTTTCATTGAGAGTCGAACTCAAGACCTCCCGCTTACTAAACGGGTGCTCTAACCAACTGAGCTATGAAAGCATGACGTTAAGGTGATATAAATTAGCTTATTCTATATAAAGTAACTTGTACACAACAGTTCCATTTTTTTTCGACAATTAAAAAACAAAACGTCAGTCGCATTTGCTTTGCTTACAAGCAATTCAATGACTTGTCTCTTTGCTCTGTACCCACTTTGGTTTCACATAATAAGAACACGTCTTCATCACTTTTATATAATTTTCTCATCCCCAAATTTCGGAGAAACTTCAACTGGATATTGATAATGATTAGAAAGATTGAATATGTTTTGAATTCTAATAAATAATGAGTACTACTTTTTTTTAAAAAAAAATTGAGTTAACGATTCTTTGATACAAAATATTAACATTTCTCGTGTAAAATGATGCAGTGGACTAGCATTGTTTTAGTATGAATTGCTCCACACACCTTAATGCACTAGTGGACTTTAAATTAATTGATTTAGTCATTCAAATTTATTATAAAAGATAATTTCAATCTAAATTCTTGAAAGTTTAATCAAAAACTAAAATTAGATAAAAGAAACAATCCAACTTTTATTTCAGCACGGTGGTAATTAACATATAAAAAAATATCACTAAACTTAAATGTGAATAACTTGGAATATATATATAGACAAATTATTCAAAAGCCTTTTTAAATTAAATGACTGTAATTAAATTTAACGCAGACCTCACACTTTAGCAGGACTTTTACTAAATGTTGCTAATGATTGTAATTAAATTTAAAGTAATTTATAAAATTTTAATTTATAATATTAGGTGATATATTATGTATAAGTTTAAATTAACATAATAAGATTCCGAAACTTATATGCATTGCATTACTTAAATTTAATTTTATGTCCCTATATATCGTGTCTATTATTTTACTCGTTGGGAGTGTTTCAAATCTATGTATGCACCCGACTTGACCTAAATAATGGCTGCAACTAGTAGGACTATAATAGATAAAAATTGGCAATTTAGGGCATGTTTAGTTGAGGGTTTCATAACGTATCATACTTCTATCGTTTGGAAGGAAGTTTTATAATAGAATGGAATGAAATGAGATGCAAATGAAGGGTTTTATGTTACGTTCTGTTACATCCTAAACAGTGAAAATAAGAAACCTCCGATTTGGAAAGTTTAGGATATAACATAAACTAATAAATATATACTACCTAATTTACCCTAAATAATTTTTCCTAATGCTAATTATTTCTCCTTACCTTAATAACAACCAACACAATACATCCATGTGTTGGGCGTTGGCAGTCACTGTAGTAGGGGAAGAGCAAGTCGCCATTGTAGCAGGGGAAGAGCAAGTCACCGACCAGTAGTGGAGGAGCGTCTTCGCCTGTCAGATCACAGGTAACAAAAAATCCTTTCTTTCTTTGTTTTGCAAGTCATTTGAACCCTCTTCACTTGAAACACCTTCAACGTTATCTCTTCCTCTTTGTCAAAACCTTCTTTTTATCCTATTTTTGTTCATTCTTGATTTTTTTAGCAATATATGTCCGTTGCTTTTTGGGTGATTGATTTGTAAATTGTTGTTTATGCGTTTTGGGTGATGACACCAAAGTTTTATTATTAGATGCGCTTTGTTTGGGATAAGCAGATCGTACTTTATCTGTTTTGGTTCACTTTACATATGGGTTCACACGTATGGGTTTACCCATTGTTCATTTTACACCAAGTGAACATTATCTGTTTCGGCTCATTTTACATATGGGCTGAGCTATTAAAAATGTCGATTATTTAATTTGAAAGGCACATACATATAGGTCAATACTATTGTATACTCTTGCAGGTGCATTCAACATATTGTAATACAATGATTCACTCATTTTACCGTATCTCACTCATTTTATATGTTGTGTTGTCTAAACTTGGGGTGTTTTTCAATCGTCACTGTCTTCTTTGTTTTGTTTTCCTATTACTTTGCTTGACATTTCAGTGGGGGAATGATTCAGATGAAGCTTCCCTTACGTTGCTTCTTGTTGCTTTTATAACATCATATAAAAATGGACATATCTATGTCATATATATTATATTTTGATTTGTACAATCTAAAAACTACGCCTAATTTTATTTTTTAGACATGAATGATGAAGGTAATTGAATAAATAATCAAAAATGAAAATTGATTCATATATATCAATTAGCGCTTGTTCATATTGCTTGTCTTGTGATCTATTGATGGGTGTTACATAAGAGATGTGCGGAAGATAAACTTCAAATGCTTACACCATCAGAGAGATCGCAATCAAGGGAGAGTATCATGCGAATAATTTTATTTCATTCCAATGGGAGAAATATAATTAGAATGCAGCCTAACCTATTTGTCAAATTATGTGATTTATTAGCTGGAAAAGGTGTGCTTCGACGCATTGTAATTTCTACTGTTGAAGAACAAGTAGCGAAGTTTTTATATATATTAGGGCATGACGTTATCAATCGGGAGATTGTGTTCTGGTGCTGCCGGATTCTGGCTGAACTGTGCGTTGCTGTTTGGATCCATGCGTTGGTTGCCTCACGAAAGAGTTCTGGTACGAGGTTCCTGCAAAACAAAGAAGGCGCGTCGGG
>JAOTBA010000002.1:3435072-3449129 GCA_025629845.1 Erythroxylum squamatum
AATGACTGAGATTTATTGGACACACTAAGACACCATAATATTGGACAGAAGATCTGAACTCGTTGGGACCATGCAAGCCCCATTCTCTAATCGTTTCAGTTAGACCTTTTCGGTCTGAATGTTGAAAAATTAGGTGTATTTAAGTATAGCCGAAAAGTTGTGAAGTATGTTATAGATTGAGATTCAACTAACTACCATACAGGTAAAGGTATAGAATAGTGAATCTCTTCCAACTCTACATTTTAATGGTATTTTACTGATTGTTGTTGTTATTAATTGAGATTCATGAGTTTAATATAATTTAATTTATGTATTAATAAATGAATATATTAATATTCTTAAAATTTCTAAGAGTATAAACACAATTATTTAATATATTATAATATTGTATTAGGTCAAGTGAAACTACAAGTATTTTAATTATTACAATATAAACATATTTTGTTAAAAGAAAAGATTTGGTGTTAAATCATTTTTCATTAATATTAAACATATTATTTTAAAAAATTAAAAAATTTAATAATAATAAGTACTAATAATTACAAATTGAATGGTCATACAAGTTGGTCCCTCTACTCATAATATTTTTAAAAAAATTATGATCAATTATTAATAACGATCATTATTATTACTAATAATCACTAAAAAATTACCATGTAAATAGGATTTTTTTTTTTCATCTCTTTCCTTCAATTCTTTATCCAACACTAAGGTTATGTTTGGTTGGATGTAAAATTTTTAATAAAATGAAATGAAGTAGTTTATAATGGAATGGAATGTAAATGGTATAATATTAGAAAAATTGTTATTTGAGAAATATGAAAGAATTCATAATGTAATATATAGTGAAATGTTGTTTGAATGTTGGATTGAATAGAATATAATGTAATGTATGTATAATAATAATAATAATAAATGACTATTATATCCTCTCATTCTTCAACTAACTCTCTCTCTGTCTCTGTTTTCTCGTCTCTTCTCCCCTTCTTTCTTTCTCTCACACAGTCCGATTTGCTCAGTGTCTAGGTAAGTCACAGTTGTGACTTACCAATGTCACACTTAACAAGTCACAATTGTGATTCTTTCTTCCTCATCTGAGGAATGGGCCAATGCTTCTTCTGTTCGGAGCGTTTTTTAGGTTTGAAAAAGTGCGGATTTGCATAGTCACAGTTGTCGGCGACGAGTGCACTGTTGCCCCGGTGTTCTTCCTCTTCCGATGCCCAAATGTGTTGTCTTGCTTAGTATATTAGGGTAGGGTATATTAGGTATTACATATTTATCATTCTATAGTTTATCCTAAACTTCTAAATCGGAAGTTTTATGTTTTTACTGTTTAGCATGAAATTAGATGTAATATGAAATTTTCGACTTCCATCTTTCCTCTCAAACGATAAAATAATATTGTATTTCATTCCATGCCATTATAAAGCCTCGTAAAGCCTGACATAATATGGACTAAAACCATGCAGTGTCATTTCTGTATAACCAATGGCAAAGGCTCTCTTTTTTATTAACATCATCATTATTACTGCATGAACTCGGTTATCTTTAATGGATGTTCTTGTGAGCAGTAAACCAACGTGAAGTGATAATTTACAGAAGAAACACTTGTTAAAAGGGAAGGTCAAATGAAAAGAGAAGTCCACAGTCCACAGCTACAAATCCCACACAGGCGTGAAAAATGATTGAGATTCTGATAGCTTCCCTCAATTATACAGAGCGAATGGTTGAAACATAAACCAAAAATGGAAACCCCAGAAATCAAACTAATCCTATCCTGTGTGCACTCACACGAATTACGGATCCTGTGGACTGGCAAAGGGCCACAAGCTTACAAAGAGCATGTGCAACATTAGTGTGTGCATGAGTGTCTGGGACCATTTTTGATTCAGAAGAGGATCCTTGACTGGTCCCCATTATTGATCTTTATACGTTGCTTCATTCTCATTTCTAAATTGTCTCAGCCGTCAGCTTCTGGGCTCAATCACCTGTTAGGGTACACACTACATGTCAAACAAAGTTATATGTATATACATGTGTTGTTAATTCGTTTACAAGCAAGTAATATGAACCTGACAACGAGTTTAAGCATGAGTTGTGTTTCAGGTTAACTTTTTCACGCAAGAAAATATGCTGTCAGGATTCACACAACAATTTGTCGCTCATTGAAGGACAAGTCTTGGAGTCCCAAAGATAAAAATGTTGCTGGGGTTGGCATTATTTAACGTTATAGCTGATGCTTATTCTCCTGATAAAAACATGTACAAATATTATTGGAAGGGTCCCATAAACAGCTAACTTGGATGTACGAGGGTACCTTAAAATGGGAAAGTTCTTTGTCGCTAACCAATATTTCCACAATCTTTATCTAATTTAACAGCAATTCATGTGATAGCTCTAATGAAAATGGATTCATTATTGAGATTTTACGTGGAAGCTAAACCTTGGAAAAGCTTTAGATCGAATACTTACAAAACCTAAGAGCAAATTGGAATCCAGACTCTCTCTTAAGTCAACAGGAATCAATACTCAACCACAAGAGTATTACGAGTGCCAAAAGCCGACTGAGACCATGGAATAGATTAATAGAAGTGACCATCAAAAGGGTCAACAGTTGGTGACAAGAGAGTGATTATTAAAGAGAACGACTAACGTACGTGGGGATGAATAAACATATACTTCTTGTTGTGTGCACTCATCGAATAGGCAGGTACCATTAATTTTGTCAAAACTTGATAGATATGGGGAAGATGATTGGTGACAGTAAAGACAGATCACGCAGCATCAAAATCTTCGATCGCTGTATGCACAAAGCAAAATGCAAGTTTAACTGACTAGTAGCCTTTGTCTTTTTGTCCTTTTAATACGGTGGAGTGTTGAAAGAATTTATCTTTATTTTTAATAGAAAAAATTAAGATAAAGAAAATAATGAACTTTATAATTAAAATTAATTACATATCGAATCTATTCTTTTAAAATTTGATTTTCGCATAAATTCTGATTAATTTAAATTTATTTAGTTGATTTCGAGTTAATTCAACCTGAAATTTCATTTCTTTTTACAGTACCTAGAAATGGAAACGAGAAAAGGAAAAAAAGTAAATGGAAGCGACTGTTGTTTAGCAAAATGATGTGCTTCAGCTTATTCTGGCTGGTAGTGGTGGGTCATTGCAAAGGACTCAGGACCATAATCATTGAAGTTTCAAACACAAGAATAGACATGGCATCCAAGGGACTGTACTGAACTGATCAGACTTTTTCGCAATTAGGCCTTTCAGGATCTTAATTTCGTTAACACATATCTATAGATCCCATAGCTTTTTTAGTTGTCATAAGAGAGGAACATGCTCAAGTTTCCTTTTTTTCACAGATTAGTGCCGAAAGTAATTGAGGTTGGTAACAACCATCGCATAATTCTCGCCCAAAAAGCCATGACGAAGCAATAATCTGGGTGTTATTACTACCAATTACTGTTGTATAATTTATACACACGTAAAGCCAACTGTGGCAAATTTGATTGATTCAGAAACGGATAAAATAAGAAAGGCGAAAGGATAGGGCAACTCATTTTTTTCTCTCTATCAGTGCTTATCACTGTTGCTGTTAGTAATAAGAGTCTATATAAGTGATCCCGTTTAGAGTTTGGGTTGTGCAGGGGGGCTGAGAATGAGCGGATGTGAGTCTGGTTGGACCTCATACTTGGATCAATCCTCTCTTTCCAAAACCCAGTTTCAGGGATTTGGTGAATATAACGTTGGTGAAGATTATGCCAGGTTGGAAGATGAAGAAGAGGACTTGTCAATGGTTTCAGATGCATCCTCTGGACCTCCCCATTATTGCGAAGACGATGAGTATTGCTACGACCAGTTGGCAAAGCAAAGCATGAACAAAAAGAAGAACAAAGAGCAAGTGAGAAATCAACAGCAACAGTATCTCGACGACACAGCTAGTTCTCTTGTATTGAATAAGGCAAGTATCAAGACGATTAATTGGTATGCTTTCTGTTTGTGTGTACAAATGCTGGATACATGTGAAACTGTCTTTAAAGAGTACCCTCTGGTCTGCATTATTGATATTGTGGTACAGAAAGTGACCAAGATTGAAGCTTCAATGGAGCATACGCAGGAATTTTCCCAAGGTTTCTCTGCAACACATTGCAAGGTATTTCTTCCATGAACTTGCAAGATTATTATCCATTTGTGAACAATCTGGATGCTATAGCTAACACTTGCCTACGTCCACCTGAATTTGTTTCCAGGGGAAATCTGCATTTAAGAAGCATTTCGGATTCTTCCAACCCTCTAAATCAGCTCCTAAAGAACCAGGTTAGATATTTATCTTTTTCTTGAAAAGAACACCAATTCAGACGTTGGTGAAAATGTATCAGGTGGTTTTCAAGGAAGGAATTGGAAGTGACAAACAGTCACGATTAGCGAGCAAGCATCTTTTGCAATCTCTTCTATACTGAAGTTGGTCTGGAGAGATTATTGGAACCAAAATGTAAAAGAAAAAAGCAGCAGATCTTAAATGGATTTTGTTCCATATTCTTCTTTTTGTTTTCCATATTCTGCTTCTATTTTATGCCTTCCTGTCAATACAAAGGGAAACAACCTGAAACACACAACTCAGTACATTGTTCTAACGCCTACTTGGGCACAAATGGATGTCAAATAAGGAAAGAGTCCAGATCTTCTGTCCAGTTTTATGGTGTCTTATTTTGTCCCATGAATCTCAGCCATTTATTTATGTAGGCTCCGTGTGGGTCCCGCATAAATAAACGTGGGACCCGCATAAATGAATGGCTGAGATTCATAAGACAGAATAAGACACCGTAAAACTGAACAGAGGATCTTGTCTCGTAAGGAAAGGAAGTAGGCCTGCTCTGCAAACTCTGTCACCTGCACCATTCCTGCAGGAGCATCCATCGCATAGGAATAGTAAAACGAATGTAATGGAATTTTGCCAGGCTAGAAATAAACGTGTGATTAACAAGAGTAGAGAGGCTAATTGAATTGAACTTGAAACAACAGGAAGCTTGGTAGATACAGAAAGATTGTGGTCCATGAAAAGAACAGAGTGTCCCATTGATGAACAGGGCAACCATTTGCACCCCACACAACTACACACACGCGCGCAGGGTGAACAGAGAGGGCCAATGACTAATAAACAAACACCAATCTTGGAGGCTATTAAGTGACCCACCTTTTTACACTTCCGCAACTTAGCCAGCCTAGCTTGGAACTACGTAGGATTGGTAAATGAGGTACAGAGTTCTACACTCGAGCCAGACAAAAGAAAAAAAGGTTTTCAGATAAGTAAGCCTCATTTTCCACCAAAAGCACCACCCACCTTGGCTGATAGCTATGTGCTGTGCTTGTAATGGGATCCATAAACAAAATTTGGTTCCATTATTGAGGTCTACGTTCTGTTTTTGTTTGTCGTTATTATTTTGGTTTTAGTGTGTTTGGCTTCAAAATCTTTTTATGAATTGTGGATGTCATCTTCACATCCATATCTTTGAATAAGGATTCAGATTTTGGGAAAACGATAAGACCTTCCACGTCTGTCCTATCAATCATCTTCTTTTGTAGTTACAACTCCTCAAAAATGTCTTGACATCACGAGAACATTGTTGCCTCCTATATAATGATAATCAGTGATTAATATCCTAAACAAGGATACAATTATTGAAGGAGACAGAGGAGAGCAATAGCCTACTTACTAGAGCCTACCTACTAGCTAGTAAAAGATTTGCTCCAAGAGTTAGTTAATCGAGACATGTAAGATGTTAAACGTAGGTGGAAAACCTAACTTTAAAGTTGTTCTTCTAGCATGACTTGAGCTATGGAGCTAAAGCTAGAAACACATGCATTGCTCACGCTACTATTAATGTAGCAACTGCATTAAATGCATGCTTCGGTTCTCGGACTCACGTACCAATTTCCTGTTCTTTTCTCATAAAAGTCGTTGCTGTCTCGTACCACATTCTTATCACCACATCACTCCCCACTTGGAAGGAGAATGCCGGACGTCACACGGGGCTATAAAGAAATGAAAATGACAGTAACCAGACTACAAACAGCGAAAATGACTGCGGAGAAAGTCTGTTTCATTGATAGTAGTTTGGCTTTCTTAACTGGATCATGTGCATAAGCCAGCGAAATGTTTTATGGTAAGTATTTCCCAAGTTAATTCTAAATGGGATCGTTACGAAGAAGAAGAATCTTAATGTAAATATCTTCCAACATCGTGATGAGAATGTACACAAACAGCAAGCCGTTCATTTGGAAAAGCTTGCGAGGAATATGGTTAAAAAATGGCTACTTTAACTGATACAACAAATTTTAGAATTACAATACATGGATTTAAACATCCAATGGCTCCAAGCCCATCCCCAAAGTAATATGAAAACAAAATTGTGATTAGAAAATATTGGATTGGTTCCCTCACTTGCATTCTCCACCAAAGGCAGCAAATAAAGCTAAATATAGCAGTCAAGTCCCAAATACATGTCTGTGAACAGGGGGAGCCTCGAATGTTTTGACCACATCCATCCATGGTTTGTCTATGATCAAGATAGAGTTTTCAGAAAGATGGCCAATAAATAAGACAGGATCCCTGAAACCAACAAACTCAAAATTCCTTTTATGTTTAGCATCCATTTGATAGTGTTTCAACCTACGCTTCAATTTCCCATTAATAGGATTACTTTGTAACTTCTTCACAGGAGAACGTCGACTACATATTGGATCTCCATCTTCCACTCTATCCATTGGCATCCCAAAATCGATCAAGCACATTGCCCTGTACAATATATGAAAATTGGTTTATAACAGAAACAAATACCAAAGAATGCTAAGCAATATGAATAAGCTGTTCATTATCATACAGGTTTTACAACTGCATAGCCTAAACCAGCAGCTATAGATCAGATAATACTCATAGTTATTTAGCTCTAAAACCTAAGTACCAAATATAATTAGGTAAGCCAATGGGCCAGGCCAACTCCAGGGTGCAGCCAGAGCCCAGGTGTGGGCCACCCAAAACGATATCATTTTTGGGAAACTTCCTAAAATTACATCATTTTCCCAAGATATGGGACAAAATTAAGTCTTTTTCCCTAAATACAATGACCTATAAAAGAGAAGATATAGGCCATGCTTAGTAAAAATGAAATGCAACTTTTACACAAATTCTCATGTTCGTATTGTAAAATTTGGAAACTATTTATATATGTTCATCTGTTTATATATGTTCATCTGTTATATATGTTCATTATATAAATGCAACTATTTATATATGTTCATCTGTTAAATTTGGAAGCAGTACCTGGCACTATATATAATGACAGACGGTTGACATGAAGAAGGCAAGAAAGAAAGCCCAATAACTTCTCCAGGAAATTCTTGATATCTCCTGGGCAAAACAAATGTATGCCGCATTGACCATTCCCCTAGCTGCTTTGCCTCTACATCAAATGCATAGACCTGATTTGAAGATGTTGCCAAAACAAGAACATTGTTATTGTGAGGAGGAAAACCAGCAGCCGTTACTGAGGCACCATCCAACCTTGCTATGAACCAATGTTGCCTGCTTCAGAAAAGATTCAGGGAAATCAATTATCAAGCTAAGGTCTACAATGAACATCAAAGATACTCGTATAATGAATAAAAAAGTTGTTGAATATATATTTATGTGATATAAATGATGTCCATATCACCATTAACAAAAACCCGTAATTGATTATGTAGTTTATTAGGTTATTCATGAGACTAAGTGGTACACACCTAAGTTGATCTAATTATCAAAAGCAATGTATTAAAAAGAAAGCTTCTAACTTGCACAAAAGCTAATCACATAGGGAAGCTTTAGAAGTCACCTCCTCAAAATCAAAAACATCAAGAAGATCTCTTCTAGAATAGATGAAGCAAATCATAACAGCTCTACTGGTGACAAAATGAATATGACCATTTTCAAAAGCCAATCAGGTAAACTCTCATGTTTTGTCTATGATGAAAAGCAGACATCAGGACTAAGCATGAAATAAAATATGAAACTGAAGTAATTAAAAAAAAAATGGAACTCAGGAATCAGATAAATCTCCAGAAGGTTTGATTTCCCACCTTTGTGTTTCCAAATTAAAAATATACACATCCCCAAAGCAGTTAATGGCAGCTAACCACTGCCCATCACAACTGGTATACATTTTTGTTATAGGAGGCTCAGTAGATGATAATTCCTCAGCATTCTCCTTGCTACAAGGCATGAAGGTATGCAGAAGCTTTGAGCTTCCCACGTCAATAACCTGTACAAGTAAAAATGTAAATAACAGAAAGCAGGCTCCATAAAAACTGTCCCTCCTCCAACACCTAACAAAAACCTTCAAGGAAACGGACTTACATATATTCTTCTGTCATGACCACCAACCATCAAATGTGAAGAATCAGAACTAAAAACCATGGAATGTGCAGATGGCACTTCACTTGGAAGTTTCCTTTTCCTAACAATCCAAGCACCTTTTCCAGCCTCATTTTTCTTTAGTTCAAAAAGTTTGGGTTTAAGATGGTCCGAATAAGCCAACATTGTCCCTGCATTAGAAATGGCACTGCTTATGATCTTACTTGATGCTTTAGTCTTAATTCGAGCGACCAAATCTGTAGATGCACAACCCTTAGATGGGCCAGAGCCCATAACAGGCAAAGCTCCATTTTTTACGCAAACACAAAGAATATTTAAGGTGCAGGACCCTTGCACTAGTAGCAAAGCATTATGGTCAAATAAAGTGTTTAGAACCAACTGGATAAGAGCTCTCTGAGGTGCAGGGCATATGTCATGTGGTGAGAACCTTGAAAACTCCTTGGCAGAATAGGCAAAGAGCTTTGTATCATCACCAGCAGAGATAAGCATGGGGACTCCCAAACGTGCCCACTTATGGTAACTAAAGTCTATTGGCCTCGTCTTAGAGCGTAACCTTTTCGCCTTTTCATCAGGTAAAGGATCTGATAATCAAAAAGTATTTCCAAAATATAAGTACACAGTTCAAGAAAAGTTTTAAGCATCTACAAGCAAGCAAAATAGAAATATCGATAAAACATAATTATGTAGTGAAAACATAGCACACCTTCATGACTGATTGGTACTGCTACTGTCAAAGCTCTTACATCATGTGTATGAGCCCGTACATAACCAACATACACCCATTTCTTGGACATATTAGAAGGTGATGTGTCATCACTGGATCCAATTCTCTCACTGGAAAGCTTATAAAGAATAACCTACATAACAAAGCAATTTAAAATTAATGTTTCAAGATACTATATTTTTTCAGACATGTTCAAGGAGTAATTCTTCCATAGAAATTGGAAAAAAAAGTCAGATTAAAATTCCCCAAAAATTTTATCTTCAAATGGTTCTAACATCTATACCTGACCGTCTGAACCTGCAGAGAACACCCTATTATGCGTTGGAGCAGCTGCCAGTGCATTCACATCACCTTTGTGAGAAGAATGTGACTGCAAAAGTGTTCCTTGCTGATCGTCCCAAAACTGAACACTGCCATTACTGTCAGCACTAACAAGGGTACCAAACCTGAATTTGACAATAACCAATTATTAAAAGTGCTTGTAAAACTAACAACAAAGATTAGAAGGTAAACAAAGCTGCATTAGACCAGTTGTAGTATTTCATCTCCTACCTCAGTGCCAGAAGTGACCATACACAAAGTTCAGGCCCACTCCCCAAACCACCAAGCCCTACTGTTATTCTGTATATCTCATGACCCATTTTAGCATCCCAACACCTTATAAACCTGCAAGGAGTAAGGCATACATAAGATAGGATACAAGGGCAGGTTCTTATGCATTACTCACCCTGTTTAAAAGCTTAATGAAAGTAAATACCCTGCAGTGCAAGCATAACAAGCTTCAGCAAGTTCAATGAGGCCGATTGTTAACTTTATCACAAGTTATACATGAACTCAAAATACAGTAACCATATTATCTTAGTAAACACATGTGATCAGATAAACTCACCCGTTACTACTCCCCGAATATATTCTATTTGCATCAGGACTCCATGTCACACTTAGTATGCGGCCTATAATTTAAAAATATTATCAAAATCAAATCCATAAAAGCTATAGCAGTAACATGAGATAGCAAAGACAAGGATTCAAATATCTCACCACTGACCCTGGGCAATGTTCTATAATATATCAATTCATCTGAATCAGGAACCGTGTAAAGCCGAACGCAGCCATCATCGCAAGCAATTGCCGCAAGTGGATTCTCGACAACTGATAGTTTATGAAGGTTATCTGAATCACAATCATCTCCACTATCACCGTCACTGTCACTAGATTCATAATCGCTATGATCATTATTATGTTTTAGGTATCCATTTCCAAGACAACGGGACTCTGATTCTGTATGAATCATCATATTATTAGAAGGTGCTACAGCCATCTGCCAAATTGAAACCCCAATAGACTCTAGCACATTCTGCATAGGCGAATAAAGAACATCGATAACTCAATAAATTATCAAGAAGTAAAGGATATGGTCAATCTTAATAAAGCAGTTTAAATTGTTCCAGAACGTCAATGCTTCCCTATCCACAAATTTATATACACTCTCAAACGTATTTGGATTAATCATCCACCTAGACTTCATCCCGAAGCTCATAGTTTTGAATTGATCGTCAACAGAACCAGCTGAAATTCTGCCAAATATTCAAATTCATTCTTGCTACTATATAATATACATCCCGAGTCCTCGTTAAAGATTGACGAAACTAAATCTAAGCAGATACAGTTACAAAACTTTCACCTTCTGCTTCAAATGAAAAAGATCCCATTCCGAAATTGAACCATCAATACTAGAAGAGAACAACCTCCCACAAGGCAAGCCTCTAGAGCCAGCTCGGCACCACACAAGAGACGAAACTCTGGAATCATGGTCTCCTTGAATAGTCTACAGATAAGATCAATAAAAAAAACGCACCTCATTAAGGAGACTAAACTCACTTAACAACACACGTTATGAAAACTCAAAACATATAGAGTATGAGTTAAGCACCAGCTGGCAGTGCCAGCCGACGGCGCCAGGAGAAACAAGCCAAATCTCGAGCGTGCCGTCCTCACGAGCGGCGGCGACCTGAGAGTCGTCGACGCTGGTGGCTAGAGCTACAACGGCCGACGGCCTCCAGTCGATTGAGCTGTTCCGGTAAACAGCTTCGACCATTTCGGCTGGGTTAAGATCGAAGCTCAGGAGAAGATCGGCAAAGTTATTTCGTTTTAGGATTTATGTTTCCGGGAAAGTAAACGATGCATCGGAGGCGCAGGGAAGGAGAGGAGACCATCACAGTTATCACACTGGGGTGGCGCGGTGTGCGAGTTCGGTTCTTGAGGGTTTTAGCGCTAACTAAGAGCATTGGGTCATACGCCGTCGTTTAAAGAAGTTGAGACACATGGCAGACGCAATGACAGAAACGTTAATTATAAGTTAAAGCCAGAAGTCACTACCTGATTCCTAGCTGTGTTTGAAAAGGAGGGAAACGACGAGTCGTCTTTTCCTCGATAGTATAGGGCTTTTGAGAGTTAAGCATTCAAAATAGCCTAATGTAAACTTTAAATCCAATATCAATCCATTGTAATCTTTACTAATCTTAAATATGATTTTTGTAAAGTAGATTGGATAATTCTTATAACTATATTTTTAAGTAAAATTATAACTATTAGTAAAATCTATTATTAAAGTTCCCTAAAAAAAATATATTATTAAAGTTATAATAGAATAAAGCTTCCCGAGCCCAAATTTGCAAGAAGAACTTAAGATTTTCTATGGACATCTTATCTTTTTGTTAGTTGAACTTTACATTTAAAAATATAGAATTCTCATGATTTTTAATTTTCTTTAATTTTAAAAATTATATTTTTGACTTTTTCTGCAAAAATTTCTTTAACTAGAATTTCATGTAAGAATTAATATAACATACATAATTAACAAGGGTATATATAAACTAATAAAAATATATAATCAAGTAAATTTGATCACATGAATTAACCATAAGAATAATTTTTTTATTGATTTACATATAATTAACTAATGGCATGTTTGGTTATGTGGAATAGCGATTATATTACTTATATATTCCTAATAAATAGTTATTCCCTTGTTTGGTTAAAAAATAATATACAGAATAACTAATCACATGTTTAGTTATTCCTACACTTTCAGAAATATTTAAAGATATCTTCCTCTATCTTGAAACGCGGAATAGATAAAGACAATATTTCTTCCTACTACTACTACTACTACTACTACTACTACTACTACTACTACTACTACTACTACTACTACTACTATTATTATAAGAACATTAATAATAAGAACAAGAAAATTCATAATAATAATGATGATGATGATGATGATGATGATGACGATGATGATGATGACGACGACAACGACGACGACGACGACAATAATATAATAATATCAATAATAAAAATAGTAATAATAGTGGAGACTATAATGAATATTTTTGTTCTTTTTGTTAGTTATTCCTTTGTCATTGAAAATTTATATTTTCAAACCAAACATTGACATACATTATCATTAGAAATTCTTAGGAATAAACCTAATACTTATTCCATTATATTACTCATCTATTCTATTCCTAAGAATAACCATTACATTCTTTACCTATTCCAGCAGGTGAACCAAACATCCTGTAAGGCTTTAATTGGTTGGACATAAGTTTATTAATAGAATTGAATGGAATAGAATGATTTATAATATAATGGAATATAAATGGATATAATATTAGAAATTGTTGTTTGCAGGGATAGAAAGGTTCATAATGTAATATAGTAAAATATTGTTTGAAAGAAGCGTTTATAATATAATATAGTGATATATTGTTTATCATTTTATATTTCATCATAAATCCTCCAAATTGGAGGTAACTTATTTTTACTGTTTATGATGGAATGATATGTAATGTAAAACTCTTCCCTCTCATCCTATTTTATTTCATTTCATAATAACTTATAAACCCTCATTCCAAACAATAGAATACTATTACATTTTATTTCATCTCATTAATAATCACCTAGTCAAACATAACCTCATTGTCATAGTTTTAATAGCAACATCTATTATGAATTCTGTTGATACATAAAATCTAGAAAGGTCCAATAATAAGCGATTTTATTCTTAGTTTATTATGTGTTAACTATTCTAACAAAATAAAATTGTAATTAAAAAATCAGTAAAAGGTTTAAAATCAGTAAAAGGTTTTAAACCAAACGACTACTTCATGTTGTATTCTTTTTTAACGATTGAACATTTGTCTTAATCTCCCACATTGGCTGTGTTTGGAAGATAGCTGATTAACCAAAATTTGGCTGATTGACCAAAAATTAGCTATTTGACTTAGTCAAACAGCTATTAAACTTGTTTGGTAATTGGTTGATTGGGTTGGCTGATTCAACCCAATCAGCCAAAAATCAATAAGCTGGTGTTACCCAACATTTGGGGTAATCAGCTGACTACCCCAAACCCAAAATACGAAAATACCCACATTTTCACCTTTGTTTTCTCTCTACTCTTCCAATCTACAATAGTCGGCTATCGTTTTCTCTCTACTCTTCTGATCAATCGTCCAGATTTTCCTTCTCACACGACGGGATCTGCTCATCACCGGAGCAGCACCGTAACCAGCGATCCAACAACGTCTCCTCTTAACTACCAAACCCTTTTCCTTCTTTCATAATCCTCTGATCTCCTTCTCTCTTCCCTCGAGCTCAAGCTGAAGCCGTCTGTCTTCTCTTTTTCTCAAGGTACACCCCACACACCTCGCTCTTTATCTCGATTTCGGATTTGTTGTCTTCTTTTTTTTTGCCGTGTTTTTTTCTTTGATTTCTAGGGTTAGCTAAATCATCGACTCCTTGCTCATTGCTGCGTTTTCTCAGGAAATTTTGGTCTTTTTTTTGTTTCTGAGTTTAAGGGGTTTTAGATTGACCTTGTCGTCTTTCGTTTATCGTGCTCCGAACATTG
>JAOTBA010000002.1:3490218-3506948 GCA_025629845.1 Erythroxylum squamatum
TATCGATAAATTAATAAAATATTCATTTATCGATAAATTAATAACTCCGTATAAGATAATAATTTTTCAGGTCCCAACAATATTCATTTATAGAGGTTTTACTGTAACATAATAACAAAAGAAATTTCAAAATTTTGAATTAACTACTTTCACCATAAGTGTATGTTATTTATGTAATATGTATTTTGTCGTTATTTTTAAATGAAAGTATAAGTAATTTTTAAAACAATTAAATAATTTTAAGAATTAATTTTTTAAATTTGTTAAACTAAAAAATAACATTGCTTTTTACCGAAAGTATCTAACAAATCCCTCAAGCAAAAACATACAAACTCAAGTGGATCAATGAGATATTTATCGAAATATTTGAGGTCTAAAAACCTTAGCGACTCCAATCATGTGAATAAAACGATCGTCGAGTAGCTTCAAGACCCACAAAAGGGAAATTATTTATATATATGACGAGTATTCTAACTTCATTTAAATCTTAAAACACCAGTGAATACCGTTGGATTGGCGTAGGTTTGATTCTGAAACTCAAGTCGGCTTTGAGGACTTTTCATAGGTTTGGTTGGGGTCGGCCTGAACTCTGAAGTAAACAACTAAATCTATCAAATTGTCAACAATAGGGGCTGCAGTGAATCTGGCCCGACCCGAATAATCAGTTCTACTAGTCATAATTTAATTTAATTTAATTTAAAATTTGCCAGCAAAATTTATTAAAGGAGAGCGTGGTGGGATCCATGTTGTTGCTATCAAAACTTGGAACTGACCTCATTCTTTAGAATCCTAAAGATAAGATAAGTTTGAAGTAAATTTCAAATATTTTTAAATTATAAGAGATTTAAATAAGTAGATGTATTTTATAAAAATTGATATATGTACAAAAGACTTTGCTATTTACAGAAAGTACGTGGCCTTTATCCTTTGAGCAATAGAGAGGTTCTTTTCACGTGTGTATATATATGTGAAAAAAGGAGAGAGTCGCAGATTTGCCAGTTTAAACATATTTTGAGTCAAACCAGGGAAAAGTAAGTCGTGTTGGGTTTGGATTTGAACATGTTGCCAGAAAGATGTAATGATGAAATATGCAAAGATGATTATAGAAGATCAAAGACTTGGTGTGTTATTTTCCATGCCTACTGATAATTAAACAATTGACCAAAAATTTGCATTCTAGTTGAAGAACAGTTTAGAAGCAAACCCACGTAATAATTTCCAAAAAGTAAAAACCATGACAACATAATTTCATATTCATGTTTCACGTATGCAACTTTTTTTATATTTTTATAAGTAAATTATTTTCATGACTTGAATTTACGACGTTATATTATAAAGGAGTAACTTACCTTTGACGTCAAATATATTATACTAACTAATATGTCTATAATCTCTTTTAGAATGCGGTGTAACAATGATTACCACACTTCAATTTTTAATAATTTTTATTAAAAATTTAAATTTTGATTAATACAAAAGAGATACTTACTTAGTTTGATTGATGTATAGACTTAATAAAAAATAAATTCTACGATTTAAAAAATAAAATTGAGAATAAAATAATTAAGAGGAAGCTTACCAAAATAAAATAGGCTTTTAACGACCTGTTTTTTTTGGCCATGATTTGGAAATCTTCCTTTAGATAATTTATCTTATGAACTAATTTTACTTACTACTAAAACATTTTTAGGGGGCCTTAGGCATAAAGGAGGACATCTTCAAATAAAATTATACACTCAATGCTATTATTCTCTTTTGCATATTATCTTTTTCTTTCCAGAAACGAGCGGAGATGGATGAATGAGGAATCTTGAAACATGAAAGCTCAGCAAAATTGCTTTTCTTTTTCAAGCTGAAAACAAACAAGAGAGCTAATGTTCACTTGCAAACAAATTTTATACAAGTACGATGCTTCTTAAAACCAAATCAAACCCAACCAAACCAAACCAGACCATGAACCGGGGGTCAGCAAGTCCCTAAACCAATCAGAACACAACATTTGGTTTCCCAACAGCATAGCTCCTGCTCCTCGGATAAGCAACTTTCCTCGCACCAATTTCATCGAAATTGGATGCTGCGTCTTCATCAATTCGTCCCATACCAACACTGGAGCTCTTGGGCAGCACTTGAGACTGAGACCCCACTTTTTTGGATGACTTCATCAGTTCTTGCATGTACAACAATTCCAATTCGCTCTTGTGACCGAGGCTCCTGACAGAAGCAGCTCTCACTAGCTCTCTGTAATCGTCGCTCTCTCCAGACATTGCAGAGCTAACGCTGAAGCTCCTCGGCATAGACGAGAATTGCCCATTTGGCAAGGCCATGGTATGACCATGACTGATACTCATAGAACAGTCCGTGATGCTCGTGACATAGTAGTCCCTTGCTTTGCCCAAAACTTTTAATGGGAGCGTCACGATTCGCATGAACTTGCTTCGTCTGTGTCCTTTTGTCTTCATGATTCAAAACCAATATGCCGAACAAAACCTGATTACCGAAACTGGGAAGCGATCAGAATCCTAAAAGGGTTTTCTTTTCTTGAGTGAATCTATATAGAGGACAACAAGGTCGATGAGAGAATAGAAGCAATACGCGGTGGGATAAAGGTATACTATGAATATCAACACAAGACCGTGATGGTTATTGCTGTGGCTGCTACGACAGCACACCGGATTAGAGCATATATAAGACTGCTTGCAAAATTAATTTAAAACAAGCAAGTGGGTTGATTTTGTTGACCGAAGAAACAATTTCAGAGTTTTTGTGTGTTAAGCCCTATCCCGTTGCTGAGTCATACGCTGCTTAAATTTCTCGCGTTCAATCATGGGACTTTTACTCTTATGATTCAACGCGAAGCCTTCAAATTTGAGCGAACATCGAACAAACTTGCCTGATTAATATATAGCAAACTATGATATATTTATGATATATTAATAAATTGTTATTAATATAAAATAAAAGCCGTTTTAAAGGAATTTTAATTATTCAAAATAAGTACTTTTTATGCATAATTATAATTTTATTTTCATAATTACCCTTTAATTTCTATCGCATCCTAATTACATAAATTATATTTTCAAGACACTTCAACGTGCAATTAATAAGGACATATCAAACATTTTATTAACTTTCTTAATAAGTTTGCATTCTTCTAAAACGACTTTTATTTTAAATAGGAAGGAGTAATAATTTGTTATTTTGTCAATTATAGTAATAAATTGTTAATTTAATCTTCACAAAGTTATATACTTAATTAAAGACTTTAAAATTTTAATACTACAACAAACAAAATTCAAAAAGTTAACTTTTTTTCATTCGATATCCTCTTCTAATGGAAGGTCGGTAAACCGAATTCAATCCAGTCAGAGAGCACTACAAGTCAACTGGTTGGCTGGTTTTTACAAAACAACTGCCGTAAACCTGTTGCCCCAACTGGTTGAATGCCACACACATGACCTAAGTAATTATCTTTAGCCTGCCTCTCTTTGGTCTATGCTTATCCAAGTGGGAACTTCGTTCGTCTCCAAAGAACAAGTAAGAAAAATGTTGCATCCGACTATTTTAAGTTTAATTATAATATAAATAATTAGTTAGTAAAATTAAATTAAATTAAATTTGTTTGACATTGGTCTAGCTAGCTAATTGTTATAATACATTTCTTTGTTTTTTTTATTACAAATTTTTTAATTAAAAATGACATATTCTAACTCAAGCAAAAGACTTGGAGTGTTGAACCATCTTAGGGTAAGTTTTTAATTTTATACAACACTAAAACGGGTCAAAAACAATTAGATAAGATCCTAAGCGACAACACAACACGTGGTGTAGAAATAATTGGTAACTTAGTAGTAAATAATAAAGGAGAAGACTAAACAAATATCTTCTTTTTTTTTATTGAATTTTTCTCCTCTCCATCATTTTCATTTAAGATGCCGTAGAATAGAGGTTTCGTGAATAATTTGACTGAGGAAGTTTGCTTACATTAACGAAATTAGGTCTAAGTTCTAATCGAGAAAACAAGTGGATAGTCAAAGTCTCCAATTCGTGTGTGACCACGAAAAGAATCAAAAGAGGCAAAAAGGAAGAAGGTATTATCAACGTGCATTTGCGATTTTAAGCGTAATTTGTCAACAAATTAATAAATAGAAGCACGCCAAGAGAGAATGTTATCATTAGTTTAATATAACATATGAAACGGCACCTAAATTTTGTTTTTTGAGGTATTTGTTAATATATAAAATATAAAATATGTCGTGAAATATGTTAAATTGACGTCGAGGTAGCCTATAATTGAATAATATTTTATAATCTAAATTTAAAACTCATAATATCATACTCAGACTAAAAAAGACGTAACACTAACTTGAAATAACATGTTAAGAATGGTATATTATTGGATGCATCCGTGATTATACATTAACCGCTTAATAAAAAAAATTATTAAGTCCAAACTTTAAAAAATAACAATTAAGTACTTAAATTTTTAAAATTTTTAAATTTCAACCCGATGTTAATGTTTATATTAATGTTACTAACGTACTTGTCACATAAGACAAAAACTTTAAATACTTATGTACATCAAATTTAATTAAGTTTAACTAAACTACATCATTTTGGGATTGAAATCTTTGAATCAAACTCGCCGCATAAATAGTTGAGATTAAAAATCCTAAATCAGTTTGTTCTTTCGTAGAAAGAAACACGGCCTAGGTGGCAAATTGCATTTTTATTCAAATTATTAGAAATTGTGTCATTTTCGTTTCACACTTCTATGACAAATTGCCGTTATCGTTTCACACTTTCACGACAAAGTGTCGTTGTTGTATTGCATCGAAGGTTAATTTAGAGATTTCATTTCCAAAACTACATAATTTAGTTAAATTTAATTATTTAAGATTTATGTCTTACGTGGCAAGTCCCTTCAATAATGTCAACAGAAATATTAAAGTCGGATTATAATTGAAAAAAATTAAAAATTTAAGCATTTAATTGTCATTTTTTAAGTTAAGGCTATAATTACAAAATTGAGTAAAGTTTGATAATTTTTTGTAATTAACCCTACATTAAATAGTGAGATAAACTTTTGTACTCTATTAAAATTTTAAATTTTCAATACCTTTATAGTATTTTGTTACTCAAACAAAATAATTTAGATAATAGCAATAAATTAAGAGTTATCTATACTAAAATGTAATACTTATCAAAATTTAATATTTTAATTATATACTAAACATTTTCTCGAGCAAAATATAAAACTCGAGCTAAACTCGAGCAAAATATAAAAATTAAAGTATGTATAAGCTATAACTAGTTAAATGATATATACTAGAAACATAAACATATTTATTATATTATATATTTCAATAGAAATAATAAAATTCGATCTTAAAATGTTTTCATGTATAAAATAAGAATAAGTTTTTATTATATACAAAGAAAATAAAGTACTCTCCTTAATTAAAAACCTGCTTTTGTTTAAATTAACACTTTAAAGATATTTAATACGAGATTTTATTATGTAATAAAAATTATAAATTATAGAATATTTATTTTATTAGATTTAAATGATTTACCATTTACTATTTTATATGTATTTTTAACATTATATGCCTTTAAAAATTATAGTTACATGTATGATAATATTATATCTTAGTTATAATGGTATACAATTTATCACTTTATAATATATTTAATATATAAAAAATTGTTAATAATAATAATAATAATATCGCGAAATTTAACAAGTATTTATCAAATTATACGTATATACATATGAGATAGATAAGGGACCAGATTTTAACTGATAGGCTCTGTATGCGTTATGTTGGGCCTAGTTGGTACTGTAGAGTTCAGGCCTAACTCGAGCCACTGGAACAGAATCTTAAAGACTCGAACTTTTCAAGTTTGAGATAAACCAACATCCAATCAAACCCGAAGTTTCCAATCGACCATGTGGCAAAATCCCATCTTCACATTCCTGACATGAACTGCTGAATGTCATCAGCTAACTATTCAAAATCGATACTCAGAAATAAATCCAATTCGCTCTGTCCTTCTTTTGTCATGAAGGGCAAGTGAACAAGAAATGAAAGTACCGATAGTGAATCTATACATAGTATTGTCTATGGCTGTGGTGGGCATTTGTAAAGCCACAAGCGATCTTCACCCTCTCATTCTGGTACCGGGAAGTGGCGGAAATCAGCTAGAAGCAAGGCTGACCCGAGACTACAAACCCACAAGCCTGGTATGCAACAGATGGTATCCAATTCTGAAGCAGAAGGGTGGGTGGTTCAGGCTATGGTTTGACCCAAGTGTCCTGGTTGCTGCTTTCACTCAATGCTTCGCTGATCGAATGATGCTTTACTACGAGAAAGATCTCGATGACTACTCCAATGCTCCTGGAGTTGAAACCAGAGTCCCTCACTTCGGCTCAACCAAGTCTCTGCTTTGTTTAGACCCTTCCCTCAAGTAAGCCCATCATTTTAATTTGGTTTGATAGGTCTTATTGATAAAATTTTTAAGTTTAATTATGAGAAACCAAAATAACTTGTTGGCATATATTTATATGTGCATAGATTGGAGTATTTATAATTGTATCAAGGTAGAAAGATGTGGTACTGGAGTCTCTGTAGCAAGATGTGTTACTGATGGACAGGAGTTTTCATTTCCAGACATTTCACAGAGTACATGCAACCACTCGTGAAATCCCTGGAGCGAATTGGATATGTAAAAGACAAAACACTCTTTGGTGCTCCTTACGATTTCAGATATGGCTTAGCTGCAAAAGGCCACCCATCTAAAGTTGGTTCCAAGTTCTTACAAGACCTGAAACAGCTGGTGGAAAAAGCAAGTGCTCGCAACCGAGGAAAACCTGTAATAATACTATCCCACAGTTTAGGAGGTCTTTTCGTGCTCCAACTTCTCAACCGAAACTCACTCTCGTGGCGCCGAAAGCACATCAAACACTTCATTGCCCTTTCCGCACCTTGGGGTGGGACAGTGGAGCAGATGTTCACTTTTGCCTCCGGGAACACTCTTGGAGTGCCTCTTGTTGATCCCTTGTTAGTAAGAGCTGAGCAGAGAAGCTCCGAGACCAACTTATGGCTGTTACCTAATCCCAGAGTCTTTGGTCAGAAACAGCTCGTCGTAACACAAAAAGCTAATTACTCAGCACAGGATATTGCTCGATTTCTTACGGACATCGGCTTCTCAGAAGGGGTGTATCCTTATCAATCTCGCACGTTGCCCTTGATCATGGAGGAGGTGAGCGTACCTGGAGTTCCTGTTACGTGTATATTCGGCAGTGGAGTGAAAACACCAGAGACACTGTTCTACGGGGAAGATGGTTTCGATAAACAACCTGAAGTTGTTTACGGAGATGGAGATGGGACTGTGAATCTTGCAAGTTTAATGGCAGTGGAGTCATTTTGGGGTATCGTGAAGAGTCAATCTCTTAAGGTGATTATGATTAGTGGGGTTACTCATACATCCATTTTACAAAATGAGATCGCGCTCGACGAGATCACCGGAGAAATTTCTTCTATGAACTCTCGGGTTGCGAGCACTGTACGATAGATTAAATATAGGTAAATTCCAAGTTGAGGCATCCATCTTCATCAGCCAAAATTGTTTTGATCAATAGACTCAAAACTACTAGAGACCGTAAGAGGTGTCGATAAGTTTAATGTTATGACTACGAACATGTGTGGATGAATTGGCTCCAACTTAACTATGTCGAGTGATTTTACAAGTATCAGGACTGCTGAATTCAGTCAATGACTCAATGTACCAAACAATAACTTCTTCAATTAAAAGGAACATAGCTAAAGATGCTCCTTCCCCAACTGGGCATTCTCAGCAGCTTGCTTCCTTAAAGCTTGAAGCCTTTCTTTCAGTTTCTTACTCTGTTCAAAATTAGCCTTTCTCTTGACAGCTTTCTGAGGGAAAAACACCACGATACAGAAAATCTAAACATGAGTAAATTTTAAGCAACCAGAAAGAATAAACAGGACAGGAACTCACTTCCTCCCGAAAACAGCGATCTAGCTTCACTTTGAGCTCAGTGCACTCTCCAAAGAACTTCCCAATTGGATGGTCCAAATGACACTTCTGAAACTGCTCTATTATCTGCAAAGGTTTAGCCCAGTTTTCTAATAAAACAAGGCAAGGGTTGGAACAGCCAAACCCGAACCAAATGGACAGGATCGGCAAAAAAGACTCACCTCAGCACACATAGGGTGCCTGTGCAATGTCAATGGAGGATGCATTTCGCAGACGAACAATTCAACTGGTCCAATCACCAATACCCTCCTGCCAAAATTAAAACAATAAAAATCAGAAGCAGCAAAAAAAAAGGGAAGAAAACTAACAAAAAACATAAAATTTTGGTGTTTTTGTAAGTAGACAAGTCTAAAGTCTAACCCCAAATCACAACAGCCTGAAGCCAAAAATCAATCAGTTCTCGTTTTCAATAGCATCAATTATCACTATATTTATTCCTTTTTCTAAAAAAACGAAGTTGGGAATTTCTTCCCAAAATAAATAACTCCGAAATATGAGAATATAGAGATATAGGTTGAATTACCTTAGTAACTCAAGTCTTCGACTAGATTTTGGTTTCTGCCGGGGGACGGAGGGTGCGTGGGTGTAGGGTTAATTAGCAAAACAACAACTCCGAGAGAACGGAGATTTGAGAAATTGAAGTGCTCAAAAGCCAACAACTTCTACTCGCCAAATGTCATAAAGATGATGAAAACAGATTCAGTGTTGATAAGTCCGGAATTGGAAAGAGAGAAACAGGAGACTGCAGAAATAAGAATTAGGCCCGAGACAGGAACCAGTCAAAACCGCTGAGTTGGTAAACACATGACAGGCACGCTCTTCTGTCCTCCCCTCCCACTCAACTTGCTGCTCCTCACTCCTGTTTTTAAAGGTTTTTAAGTGATAACCCCAACGTACACCCGGACGCAGGTGACTTAGTAGGGAGTTTTCCTAATTTAAGGGAAATCACAGGATTAAATTTGTTTTTATATATGCAGGGGTTTAAAATTTAAGATTAGAGCTTTGTCTCTTGTAAGGGGCCTATTTGATTCGAGCAAAGATTAGTTTGAGTTGGAACTCTCCTAGGACACCTCGTAGGAAAAAAAGAAAAAAAGGTTTTTAAGTAATAATTTAAATTTTGGATTAATTCAATAATAAAAAATTTTAATTAGTCAATTTTTTATCCATATATCTTAATATTTTTATTATTAATAAATTAATTTATTAATTAATCACTTAATTTTTATAAACTAAAACAAATAATTATAAATTATTTAATTTTTATTTAAAAATCTCTTTCTTTAATTAAATTTAAAATTTTAGATGTATAAAAATTGTCTCTTTTTACTCTTGTTTTAAAATGTTCAGTTTTTCAATTTTTGTCATTTGTTAATTTTATATCAGTTATATGATGATAATTACGGTTTTTCCATTAATCCACACTCAGACACAGCAAAATACAGAATATAGATGAAGAAACAGAAGGTGCGAGTATGAGAAGAGGAATGAGAAAGAAGCTCTCGAAAGTTCTAATTAGACCGAGACTAAATGACTAAAGACACATACACGTGAGACTCACAAAGAAAAAACCAAGTAAGATACATCAGATCAAAACACAGTCGTAGTGATATCTGAAGCAAATTAAAGAAGCAGCCACAATATACAAAGCGCACAGCTTCAGAAGAATACTTAAGTGGATCACGTGAAGAGCACCTATTTACCTCTGACTTATTCAAAGCTCATCCGAAAGCCATGCATTCAACACCTATAAAAGGAGCACAATTCAAGCATCATGACAGATTGTATTTTTCATTGTATTGTAAACAAAAGTTTAGTGAGTGTAAGAATCAGAGTCAAAAAATTATCAGAGAGTGCTAAGGTACTTATCTGTGGGTACTAAGGGAGTTCTAAGACTCTTTGCAAGTGTTTAGAAAAACACTCAATCTCTGTACATTTTTCTTTTCTTCTTGATACTAGTGGAACCACTACAGTGAGATCCTTGGATGTAAATAGCATTAAAGCTATCGAACCAAGTAATTCTAGTGTTCTTTATTTTTCTACACTTCATAACATCTATAAGATTTAATTTCTTTACCAGTCTTTAAGGTTTAAAGCAACAGTACAGCACAAATATCCTAACAGAAGTGGTATCAGAGCTTCCGAAACCTCCTGGGGCACTTCTTGACTAATCAAAGCATCAAAGAATCATCAAGAATTTTCAGTAAGTATAAGTCTTTTGTTTCTTTAAACTATAGTCACAATGGCAGGGAAAGAAATGGATGTATTTACTAGAAAAGAAGACTTCACCATTTGGAAACTCCAGATGCAAGCTCTTCTTGAGTCCTATGATTGTTATGGGGCTATTGAAGATCAGTATGATGTTGAGACTGATCCAGTAAAAAGACTCTAGATGCAAAGACTTGCACATTGCAAGTTAATGCTTCACTTATCACCATCTGTGATAAGAAAAGTGCAGAATTATAACACTGCACAGAAGCTATGGCTTAAACTTGATGAAATTTATGCAAAGATGTGTCTTCCTAACAAGACGACACTTCTCCACGATCTTGCTAACTACAAGATGAATACCTCTGTCTCTTTAGATGACAACTTAGACTATTTCTTTAAGTTATTACAAGACTTAGAAGCTACAGATGAAAAGATCTTTGAGAAGCATCAAGCTGTAGTGATTTTAAAGGCTTTACCTTCTGAATTCAATGCTTTCAAGAAGGTAATTAAGCATACTAGTGGAAAATTCCTCACTGTCAAGAGGGTAATAGACTCACTAATGGAAGAAATAGTAGATGTTAACCCATTCAAGAAAGAGGCAGAAGTAATGTTTGTAGAAAATAATCATAACAAAAAGTCTCATAAGAAGAATAGCAAGAAAGGAAAGTGGCAGAAGGGAAGTGGAAAGGATAAGCATACCAAGGAAGGCGAGTAAAAGAAGAAAAAGGGAAAAGGAAAGAAGTGTTTTTACTGTGATAAGGAGGGGCATTTTGTAAGGAAGGGATTGGAAGTGTCTCCATCAACATGTTTGATGGAAAGAGAAGGATCCTTACTAATGTCAGATTTGCGCCTGGAATAAGGAGGAATTTCATTTCTGAAAGCTTGTTTGATAAGCAAGGTTTTCAGATCAGATCAAAAGATGGACTCAGAGAAATCCTAAAGGATGGTAAAGTCATTATTAGAGGAGTTGAAAGGGGTGGGTTGTACTATGTTATAGGCTCAACAGAAGTTAATCAAGTTTCTGAGAAGGGAAATCATGAATCAACCAAGCAATGACATGTAAGGTTAGGTCATGTAGGGAACAAAAGTTTGTTCCACCTTTCTAAACAAGGATTGATCCCTAAATAAGACCTAAAGAAGTTGGAATTCTGTGAATCATGTATGCTAAGGAAACATCACAGATCCAGTTTCCAAAAGGGAGCACAGAGGACCACAGAGATCATGGAATATGCTCACAATGATTTATGGGGGCCAGCTCAACTACCTACTGGAGGAGGGAACTTATACTTTATGTCCATCATAGATGACAAATCCAGAAAATGTTGGGTCTATCCCATGAAGAGAAAAGATGAAGCACTAAAGAATTTCATAAGATGACATACACTTATGGAAAATCAGAATGGGAAGAAACTAAGATGCCTAAGGACTGACAATGGATTAGAGTACTGCAATAAAGAGTTTGAAGACTATTGTAGCAGGAAAGGTATCTTAAGGTACAAACAGTGAGAGCTATACCTCAGCAGAATGGTGTAGCTGAAAGACTTAATAGGACTCTCTTAGAAAAGACTAGGTGTATGCTACTTTCTTCGGGTTGCTCACATTCACTATGGGGTGAAACCATTAGGAATGCAGCCTATTTAGGTAATAGGCTTCCTACCTCTGCAAATGATTACAAGACTCCACAAGAAGTGTGGAATGATAAGAAACCTAACCTAACTCACCTTAGGATTTTCGGATGTGCAGCTTATACACATCAGAAGGAAGGAAAGTTGGAGCCTAGAGCAATCAAAAGAGTTTTCCTAGGATATCCAGAGGGAGTTAAAGGCTATAAGATCTTACTACTCCAAAAGAGAGCCTATAAAACTATCATAAGCAGAGATGTAATCTTCAAGGAAGATGAATTCCCTCTGCTGAATAAGAATTCCTCAAATTCAGATCTCCAAAGGGAAGTTCAGGAGCAATTAGGGTCATTGAACCAATCGGTCTCTTCTATATACCACTACAAACTGAAGAAGGTGGCATTACTCAATCTCCTGATATGGAACCTATTCAAGGAACTATACAAAGGACAGAAGAGACTGAGGGTGAGGGTGAAGATGAAACCCCACACACAACTACAGATGATCCACAAGGAGATCTACAAGACTATCAACTCACTAGAGATAGGCAACCAAGGCAGAGAATTCCTAATAGGAGGTATATGGACTCAAACTTGGTTGAATATGCATATATTGTGGCTGAATCTATAGAATGGAGGGTACCTGAAACCTTTGAAGAAATCATAACTAGAACTGATGCTAAACGTTGGAAGGAGGCTTATGAGAAAGAGTATTCTTCACTAATTAAGAATATGACCTGGACTCTAGTGCCTAGACCTCCTAAAGTCAAATTAATGGAGAACAGATGGTTATTCAAGCTGAAAGAAAGAATAACAGAAGCTGAACCAAAAATGTACAAGGTAAGACTTGTAGCTAAGGGGTATAAGTAGAAAGAAGGAGTTGACTAAAGAAATATTCTTACTTGTAGTCAAATTTAAGACAATCAGACTCATTCTAGTGTTAGCTACTGTCTATGACTGAAAAATCCATCAAATGGATGTCAAGACAGCCTTCCTATATGGAAAGCTTGAGGAGACTATCTACATGAAACAACCAGTCGGATTTGTAGATAAAGAAAAACCTGATTATGTCTGCTTACTTCAGAGGTCCCTATATGAGCTGAAGCAAGCACCTAGACAGTGGAACAAGAAGTTCCATGAGATAGCAAGTGAGATGAAGTTTGTAAGAAGTGCCTATGACTACTGCTTATACTACAAGGACTTAGGAGGACAGAGGCCATCTTCATGCTAGTCTATGTAGATGACCTAATTATTGCTGGAAAAAAGTTAGGTAGAATAATTAAAGTGAAGAATGCTCTGAGCAAACACTTTGATATGAAAGATTTGGGAGAAGCTCAGAAGCTGCCGGGGATGCAAATTATAAGGAATAGGAGGGAAGGGAAACTATAGTTGAATAAGAAAAGTTAGATTCAAAAAGTACTAACTCAGTTCAACATGGAATTGGCAAAGCCTACCTCTATCCCTATAAGCTCACATCTTCAGATGGTTGATGGTAAGAGCGCCCAAACTGAAGAAGAAAAGAAAGCTATGATAAACTACCCCTATGATGTTGGAGTTGGTAGTATTATGTATATAATCCTATGTACTAGACCTGGTCTTGCCTATGCTATTAGCATTCTAAGCAAGTTCATGACTAATCCTAGTTTTGAGCATTGGCAAGGACTAAAGAATGTCATTAGATACCTTGCTGGAACCCTAAGCTATGGATTGTGTTTCACTAAAGCTAAGCTAGCTAAACTCAACAGTTTATGCATACATGGATATGTAGATGCAGACTACGCAGCAGATAAAGACGCAAGAAAATCAATTTTTGCATGCTACTTTACACTAGCAGGAAACACAATCAGTTGGAAGGTACAACAACAATCAATTGTATCACTCTCAACTACAAAGGCAAGGTTTTATGCAATTATAAAAGGTGTAAAAGAATTAACATGGTTATCAGGCATCCTAAGAGAAATCCGAGCTAACCTAGCTACAACAACAATATACACTGACAATCAAAGTGCACTTTACCTAAGTAAAGACCCAGTCTTGCATGAGAGGACCAAGCATATTGATGTCTGACTCCACTTTGTGAGAGATAGAATCGCACTAGGCTTCTTCAACCTGGAGAAAATTACAGGAGAGAAAAATCCATCAGACTTCGGAACTAAAATAGTAACACAAAAGAAGTTCACTTACTGTAGAGATTACTTACAGATAAGTGAAGCCCCAAGAAATCGAAGTCAATTTCATCAGATCTCACAAATTTGGGAAAACTAGTTGTAGAGATTACTTACAGATAAGTGAAGCCCCAAGAAATCGAAGTCAATTTCATCATATCTCACAAGTTTGGGAAAACTAGTCGGATTCTAAATCACTCACAGATCTATGCACTGAGTACAGATTAACAGAGAAGGAGGGAAAATGTGATGATAATCACGGTTTCTCCATTAATCCACACTCAGATATAATAAAATACAGAATATAGATGAAGAATAGAAGGTGCGAGTGTGAGAAGAGGTGTCTGAAGATGTCAAAGAAAAAAGAGAAAGAAGCTCTCGAAAGTTCTAATCAGACAGAGACTAAATGACTAAAGACACATACATGTGAGACTCACAAGGACAAAACCAAGTCAGATACATCAGATCAAAATGCAGTCATTGTGACATCTGAAGCAAATTAAAGAAGCAACCACAATACACAAAACGCACAGCTTCAGAAGAAGAGCACCTGTCTGCCTCTGACTTATTCAAAGCTCCTCCGAAAACCATGCATTCAACACCTATAAAAGGAGCACAGTTCAAGCATCAGGACAAATTGTATTTTTCATTGTATTGTAAACAAAAGTTTAGTGAGTGTAAGAATCAGAGTGGAAGAATTATCAAAGAGTGCTAGGGTGCTTATCTGTGGGTACTAGGGGAGTTCTAAGACTCTTTGCAAGTTTTTAGAAAAACGCTCAATCTTTGTACATTTTTCTTTTCTTCTTGATACTAGTGGAACCACTACAGTAAGATCCTTGGACGTAGATAGCATTAAAGCTATCGAACCAAGTAATTTTGGTGTTCTTTATTTTTCTGCACTTCATAACATTTGCAAGATTTAACTTCTTTATCAGTCTTTAAGGTTTAAAGCAACAATACAACACAAATATCCTAACAAATTCAATATTGGCTAAGTCTTATAAATGTTAACCTTTTCTTTTGTTGATTTAATTAACATTGATTTTAATTATGATAACTATTTTTAAATATTTAGCAGAATTAACGATATTTATTTATTTTTGATATATATACATAATAATAATTTACATATTAAAATTTTTAGTTGATTTATTTATAAATTAGTAAAAATAATTTATTTTAATTAAACTTTATTTTTACTTTTCACGACTATGATAATCAAATTATTAAGTAAATCATATCTTATGACTTTGATTTGATAGACACCAAAAATTATAATTCATTTTAATTTAATTTTAGGAGGGAATTATCATTTAAATTTTTTGTCGTGATTTGTTAAATAATTTATTTGAATAACATATTATATAATTTTTTTAATCTAACATGAATTTGAAGAATAACGACTTTGAATTTTATGGATATAAAACATTAACTATTTTTTTTTATACTTATAATCGAATTATATCTTACTCTCACTCCCTTCAAGCTTTTTAAACACAAAATATGAAACAGAGTGTTGTGTATGTACGAATGGTCAAGACAACGACCCTATTAAATAAGGCTTCCTATTTTATGAAGGTTGAATTCGTGATATCAATTGTTTACAGCTTAAGACTTAGTTCCCAAGCACCCTCTCCTTTACTAATCAACTTTGAGGAGATTAGTCCAATTTTATTAAATTACATTATTTACATCATTGTTTGATTTTAATTCAACTATATATTTATTTTATGATATTGATGCATAATTAATAAATTTTAAAGGATTATGTGAAACATTTATTATTCATATATTGCATAAAATGAGGTCTCATGTGATCAATATAACTTTAATTAATTGAAGATTAGCCACAACATCTTTGATTAAGAAAAATTATATATTAAGTGATATGGATCACATGTTGGACCCCGCTCCCGGAATCCAACCCTCTTACGAAAACGTACAACCTTAAGCGTGGCAAAGACCTCGAAAGATTCTTTCAATGAACCTTTAGAAGACATTAGCAATTCATTTCCATTAATACTTTATTGTTTTCCTTTTTATAACATCCCAAGATTTGCTCATAAGATGCTCCATGACGCCCCCATACTAACCAGTCACTATGTTTGTACTCGATTTTCCTATTCGGGAACAAAAATTCGAAAACCTTCAAATCGTAATTTCAATTGACTTCTTCAAGTAGTCTCATAGCTCTAAGTTTCTTGAATAATTTAAAACAAGAATCACCTTGTACATTCTTTGGCGCGATTGCCATGACTTATTCTACAAATATCTAAATGCCTTCGTTCTTGTGCCATTATAAAGATAACATCAAGATCTACAACTTGTATTAGAGGCCTCAAAGCGAGATTCGCACTCTAAACTGGGCAAAATCGCGATTTACTAAAGCTGACCCGAGGCTGTCCGTTAAACGGACACACATGTCCGCTTAACGGACATCGAAAGGTCAAAATGCCCAATTCTCTCCCGAGAGTGTCCGTTAAACGGACACTCATGTCCGTTTAACGGACATGGGCTGGGCAAAAACCCCAAGTTACCCGAGAGTGTCCGTTAAACGGACACTACTGTCCGTTAAACGGACAGGCACAGGACAGGGTGACACATTTCACCCGAGAGTGTCCGTTAAACGGACACACCCTCGACTAAGTGCCATTTTCTCCCGAGACTGTCCGTTAAAC
>JAOTBA010000002.1:3514302-3532296 GCA_025629845.1 Erythroxylum squamatum
AGCAATCAAGCATAACCCATTAAGTTCTTTGCTAACCTGGTTTTCTCTCATAAATTCAGTTTATGTCTAAATCTGAATTTTATAAGTTCCCTATTTTGAGTTCCGTTATTAATTTTCACTTATCGATTCTTCAATTAACAACTAACGTCAAGTAATGGTTGGCCAAACTCAATACCAGCAAAATCAATTTCAAAACAGAAAAATCAAGACCAAAAATCCATACAAATAAATCAACCGAGATTTAATCCATAAATTTAGCAAAAAGCTTCAGCCCAACCTTGAAGCTTCGGGGAAATTACTCAATCATAATAAGATGAAAACCACAAGCATTAAGGTCGACAACCAACATTAGGAGAAATCAAATGAGAAATAAAATAATGAATGAGTTTTTGAATTACCCCTCTTTATGTTGTTTACGTCTCCTTTTTGCGTGCGTTGCATTGCGCTGCCCCTAGTGAGCTCCAGGTGATGGTGCGTTACTGCCTTGTGAGTTAGCCTCCTGGTCTTCAACGTTTTTGCTCCAGCTCTCCTCTTGAGTAGTGTAACGTTTATCTTAAAAAAACCAGCTACCTTCCTTTTGCTTCTCACCTAGCTTCCACGTTTCTTTTCTCTTTTGGGCCAATAGCTAAACACGTCTTCTCTAACTTCTCACTTTCTCTCTTGGAATGACCACGCACCACTATACCCAGCTCAAGTTATTTTCGTTTTTCTCCTTAAACCACCAGTTGTCTTCGATGTTCTACTCCTCAATCTACGCACACTCTCCCTTGGTTTTTCAGTTCACGCACACCTCCTCTGGTTTTTCAGTTCACGCACACACAACTCTCACCCACTTTAGTTCACTCACTTGTTCCCTCACTCACGCACACAATAATTCACTCCCATATCACTCACCTCTCCTCCACCTCATTAGTGTATGCGTTTTCTCCTCTCTTTGGTCGTTGGAGAATAACCCCCTAAGTGAAGAGTGAGTGCTGCCCCTTTTGTGATTTAATTCTTCTCCTCAAGTGTCTCTCACTTCGTGTATGCTTTCAGCTAGCTGTTGGAGTCCAATGCATCAGCCTTGATGAGCCCCCCGTAGCAATCTTTGTTTTCTTCTTTTTGTGATCCTTAGAGCTGTCATGTTGGTGTGGAACTGCTACATATGGAGTGGGGCTGCTTCTTGGTTTTTTCAGCTCTTTTTTCTGTCTTGGCATGGCCCTCCTCATGTGTTGCGTTTCTGCTTTGGTTGTCTGCTGTTGGAATAACGTGAGTGCTCCTCTTGTCTGCATGGGTGGTGGGTCTTTCCTCTTTATTTCCACGTTAGTTTCCTTTTCTTTTTAGCCAACAGTTTGTAACATAAGTGGAAAGAGCATGTGTGTGTAATCAATGTAGCGTGAGTGCTTCCCCTTTTTGTAGTCTGTCGTATGGCTCCCCTTTTGCCAACGTTGGAGAGTCTTTTTGTTTTTTTTGTTTTTTTTGGTGTAACCTCAATACTCCTCTACCTGGTGGGTCACGCATTTCCCTTCGTCTCCTCCTGGTTTGACGTTATTTTCTATCCAAAAACCAAGCTAGTGCGTGAGTTTTCTTTTGTCCTCCAGTCTGGTGAGTCACTGCCTTCTTGTCATTTTCCTCATGCTTGTGCTTTATTTTCCCATGTGTTGTGTTTCTTCTTTTCTTTCCCTGCATTCCAGAGATGCTTTGCCATCACCGCTGAGCTCTCTTGATATGACTATTAATGCATTAATGCGATCAGCATAACCTCTGTAATAACACCAGGACAAAAGATGATCAAAGCCCAATAGAAAATTACTTAACTTTTATAGGGAGGCTGCTTTTGCTTCCGTAATTTCTTTGGTCTAAGATGATGAGGCCAAATTTCATGCTTTTTTTTTAATGAAAAACGAGAAAAAAAATACATAACATTCTCAATACAATTAAATCAATTAACATAAAAAATACTACTATAGTGAATGAATGAACATGTAAAATAAATGCAAATATGATCTAAATATCTATATGAATTGGACTAAACAGTCCTCCAAGTAAGGCTACCAATTGTCACTAAAATATTTGTCCACTTGTCACAAATTAATTGATCCATTTGTCACTCCATAATTTACCCATTGGTCAATTAATAATTTGTCTCTTATTTCAAATTTTTCCTATTCTTAAATACCTCAAATTTTCAATAGCTTTCTTAAAATTCTCTAAAATTTCAAAATAATACTAATAGTCTTCAAATAAATTTTTAACGTAAATAATTCATAATTCAGATTTTAATCGTATTTATAAATCAATTATACCCAAAAAATGTCAATAAATGCATGTATAATTATTTTAATGTCAAAATTCATATGTACATATTCGCGAATACTCAATTATGCAAAGCATATGATGTACTGAAAATTCCTAAATTTTCTAACCCCTAACATGGGGTGTTACACGCTGCATAGCCATACATGAGATGTATGGACCCATGGCTTCCCAACACGATTACAATCGACTTCCAATTAATTTGTCACCTACTATATACTCTTTTTTTTATCTGCAAGTAATATTCAATTTCTCGCCCTATAATTTCATTTTCTTTTATTTTTTAATTTTTTCCTACAATAAGCTCCTTCTTTATTTAGACATACTTGATTTATTATAATTGATTGAATTAAAAAAATTATACCTTAAGTCTAATCATGCAAAAACTCGTACATTATAAGATTAAATTAAATTGATTGATTTCCATTTTATTGAGAGTGTGAAAACTAATTTGCCCTTTTTAATGGGATTAAAAAATTTTTAGTTTAGCGTCATTTTTTTTTAGTTTTCAATTTAATGGCTAACCTTTTAAAATTTGTATAAATCACGTCAACAAGTTATTTTTGAAGGGATGGAACTAAATACTATGTTAATGTCTATTCATTAGTCATATAAGCAAAAATTAACATTTTAAACTAAATTATTAAAGCTTTAAAAGATTTATTACTCAATTGAATTTTTTTAAAATTTAAATGCTAGAAGTTAAATCAGTAAGATCAAATGTTTAAGATTTAAAATGTTCAATTATTAATAAAATTGAAAAAATTTAAATATGTTTGAAAAAGATTATACTTATCCGTAGAAGAATTTGAAGTTTAATTTAAAAAACGTAATTGTTAAATGAAAATTTGTTTATTTATTTTAGTTTATAAGAATATATTAATTTAAAAAATCGATTGATTAATTAATAAACCGATTGATTTTTAACAACAAGATTTATTAAAGTAAATTAAACCAAAAATTAAAAAACTAAATTAAAAAATGAACTGGTTCAAAAATTGTATAGTTAAATTTACCAAATAGGTTAAATTTTTTAATCATTGACTTATCCATATAAGATTGTTAGTACATTTATCCATTCCAAAGCCCAGCAAGAGCCCACAAAAGTAAGTACGTGAACACCGTGAGCTAATTTACAATCCACCACAGCGGATAACCCCCTTTCTAACAAATTTTGTCCATTGCTCTAACAGACGTCAACAACGAGAACACCCACGCAAAGTCTTTGTAAATAATCGAAATAGAATTTGTTAGCTCAGCATTTATATATATATGCATTTTGTAAAGTATATTTGGTAGCAATATACAATAAATTTATTTGCTATTCTCTTTCTTTTTTGTTTCATCGATTGCCGATAAAAAAGTACCATCACAAAGCTCGCAAGATCCATACATTTACAAACACTTAACCTCTAAATGAAAGCTCGAATCAACCATGGAAGATGATAGTCAAACAAGTGATGAATACCAAGATCAACCAGATGATCTTACCCTGTCACCGGCCGATAGTCCGGGAATAGTCATGGTGACAAATGTCTTTGACAGGAACAATTATGTGAGTTGGAGCAGATCGATAACCATTTCTCTTAAAGCCAAGAACAAGTTAGGATTCGTGAATGGAGAAACGAAAAAACTAGAAGGAAACATCACTCTAATGAAGAAAGGGATCACTGTTGACAACATGGTAATTGCTTGGCTCTTAAATGCTACAATCAAAGAAATTCGCGATTCATTCATGGTGGTAACAACTGCACAAGATCTATGGGAGGAGCTAATAAGCCGCAATGATGAAAGTAGTGGTTCTCACCTGTATCAGTTAACGCAGGAAGTCAACAACCTGCGTCAAGGTAACGACACCATAACTCAATAGTTTTCGAAATTGAAGAAGTTATGGAATGATGTGGATGGTCTAATGCCTATGATGAAATGTGTGTGTGATGCTGTGGAACATAATAGGGAAGTAGCAAATACAAATAAATTGATGGATTTTATGATGGGTTTAAGAGAAGAGTTTTCCACTTTAGTTAGTCAAATTATGTTGTTGGAATCGTTACCATTTGTTAGAAAGGCGTTCTCCGTGATTGTTACTATTGAAAAACAGAGGAACATTAACAGTATGTCAAAAGTTGTTAATAACATGAATATTGCTCTGTTAGCAAATCCTGCTATACAAAGTGGTCTAGGAAATGATAAACGACAGAATTGGAGTAAGGATAGTGGAGACAAAACGGGTTTTGTAAAAAGAGAAGACAAGGTGTGCAGCTAATGTCATGAAATCGAACATCTCATGGAAACATGTTTCAAGCTGAATGGGATATTGGAATGGTATAAAGAGCTTCAACCCACAAAACGGAAGGGTATATTTGCGGGGGCAGCAGCACTGGACAGTCCAATTAATGAAGGACAAGAAACACAGGAGAATCAAATGGATGTTGCTACACTCGCAAAACAAGTGCAGGAACTTATGCGAATCATCAAAGATAAACACGTCGCTAAAGCACATCATGTAGCTTACAGCAGCTGTGTAGGTAACTCCTCTACCTCTAATGGTTCATTTTGTAGAAGCGAAAAATATGGCAGTGATTCATGAATAGTAGATTCTAGGGTCTCTACGCATATGTGTTCGAAACCTAATTTATTAGAAAATCTTACAACAGGATACACCACCAAACTAGTAACCTTACCTGATGGTTCTTATAAGAATGTTACTCCTATTAAATCTGAACTCGAATGCCTTATGTATACCAACTTTTAACCAAAATCTGATGTTAGTTCACAAAATTGCAACTGATAATAAATTGATAGCCATTTTGCTAACAACAAAGTTTTTTTACAAGACCCATGGAGTGACGATATTGTAGGAATAGTCGAAGTAGAAGAAGGCATTTATCATCTCACAACCCAAAATTTTACCACCATCTTAAAAGGTTCATCTCTCAAGTTTTACATAAATAAATCATTTGCTAATTTTGTATTTGATGATTATACTTTGTGGCATCATCGATTAGGACACGTATCATCGAGTAAACTTTTGCATGTACCAATTTTTATTTCAAAAACTCCCACTAAATTTTGTTGTGACATCAAAACAAGAAAGAAAACCTTTTTCAAGGCACGAAATAATAGCTACAAAATGCTTCGAACTATTGCACATCGATGTTTGGGCCCCGTACAATACTCCAAACATTGATGGATCAAGATTTTTCCTTACCATAGTTGACGAATTTTCATGTGCTACATGGACTTACTTACTCAATAGTAAGGCCCATGTTCACGAAGTACTCAAAATTTTTATCAACATGATTGAAACCCAATTCTCATTGAAACCTTTATGTATAAGAACCGATAATGGAATTGAATTCTCAAACAAATCTTGCCAAAATTTGTTTTATGAGAAAGGCATCATTCACCAAAAATCTTGCATTTACACACCACAACAAAATGGTGTTGTGGAACATAAGCACAAGCATCTTTTACAAATTAACCAAGCACTCATTTTTCAAGCCAAATTACCTACAATGTTTTGGGGAGAAGTTCTCCTAACAGCCACTTTTTTAATTAATCGCTTACCTACAAAAATACTTGTATGGATGACTCCATTTGAAAAACTCTACTCAAAAAAACCAAATTACGACCATTTACCCACATTTGGATGCCTTTGTTTTTCAACAAAAACCAAACCTTTCATAGACAAACTTGAACCACGTGCATCAAAATGTATATTCATTGGATACGTGTCTGGTCAAAAAGTATGCAAAATATTTGAGTTGGATTAAAAAAACAATTATTTCAAGAGATGACACATTTGATGAACACCTATTTCCTTACCAAAGTATACCTGCTTCACCTCAAGCCAAATATCCAAATATCCTCAGCTCGATTTCCCTACCTCTATAACACATAACCTTCTTATTAATCCTACCAAGCTCACTGCACCTCCACTCCTTTCACCCATACCGGATCTCATGCCCCAAAGCCCAGTTGACCTCAACAACTCATATAAAACCCTACCCGATGCACACATTTCTATCCCCACTCACCCTCCCGCATTACCTTCTTCTTCATTTATTCCACGTACTAGTACACATATACGCACCAGGCCCAAGTATCTTGACCACTATGTCTCCCTTGCCACCACTGATGCTTTGACTACTGCTACCAATGGCTCGTCATTCTTCTCGGGTACACTCGACATTCATTCTCCTAAATTTCCCATTTTTTATTCCACTTACATGTCGTTTAAGGCTAATGTTTCTAGTGATTATGAACCACTGGCATATGAAGCCGCTTGAAATGACCCATTATGGGTTAGTCCAATGCAAGCAGAATTAGCAACTCTGGAGGAAAATGAAACTTGGGTAGCCTTCGTTCTACCAAAAGGGAAACGCCCGTTAGATACAAAATGGGTATACAAGATTAAACGCAACCAGATGGCTCAGTAGAACGACAGAAAGCAAGACTTGTTGTTAAGGGTTTCCACCAACGCGTCGGAGTAAATTATTCCGATGTTTTTTCACCGGTGGCTAAGGTTACAACAATAAGATTATTATTTGCCATCATTGCTGCTAATTGTTGGTCACTCCATCATATCAACGTCAACAACGCTTATTTGCACGGTTAAGTTGACGAAGAATTATATCTCCGACCTCCTAAGGGTTATGATAAACTATAGGATGGTCAAGTCTGTCACCTGTGGAAATCTCTCTATGACCTGAAACAGGCTCGCAGACATTGGAACAAAGCTCTCTCTAATACACTTCTTAACTACGGGTTCGTTCAAGAAACTTCTGATTATTGTCTATTCACTAAAGGTATCGGTTTGTCTTTCCTCGCAATTATTATCTATGTGGATGATCTACTAGTCCTAGGTCCTGATAAGTCTGAAATTATTAGTGTTATAGGATATCTGGATAGCAAATTCACTATTAAGGACTTAGGATACGTGAATTTTTTTGTGGGTGTTGAGGTTGCTCGTTCTACTAATGGTATTTACTTATCTCAATCTAAGTACATTTTGGATATTTTACGTGATGATGGTTTAGAGGAGCTACGACCTGCCTCGACCCCAATCCCACTAGGTACGAAGTTGTCTTGCGACGAGGGGGCTATTTTACTGAATCCTGAAAAATATCGACGTTTGGTGGGTCAGTTGCTTTATCTGAATTTTACTCGTCCTGATTTATCTTTCGCGTTTTAGTATCTCAGTCAGTTTAGTACTAAACCAAGGCAACCACATTGGGACGCACTCATACATGTTTTATGATACACTAGTGGCACACGACATCGCCGTCTTTTTTATCCAGTTGAAGCTACTGTTTCGCTACAAGCTTTTTTTTATTCCGATTGGGTCGGTTGTCTATTCTTCCGCAAATCACTTACTAGCTACTGTATATTCTTGGGACGATCACTGGTTTCATGGAAGACTAAAAAATAATTTACTGTTAGTCATTCGTTCGTAGAAGCTGAATACAGAAGCACGGCTAGCACAGCTTGTGAAATCTGATGACTTTCCTATTTGTTACGGGATTTACAAGTGCAGTCTACATCTCCGTATACCTTGTGTTGTGACAACAAGGCAACCATTCATATATCTTAAAATCCCGTCTTTCACAAGCGCACCAAGCATCTAAAAATCGACTGTCATCTTGTAAGGAATGCTGTTAATGAAGGCTTCAACGTTACTGCTCATGCTCCTTTAAAACAACAATTAGGTGACTGTTTTACAAAGGCTCTCTCCGTTGAAACTATTCTTATTGCTAGTGCCAAGTTGGGTCTTACAGACTTTCCAACTTGAGGAGGAGATGTTGGTACATTTGTTCATCTCCAAAGCCAGCAAGAGCCCACAAAAGTAAGTACGTGAACACCAGGAGCTAATTTACAATCCACCACAACGGATAACCCCTTTCTAACAAATTATGTACATAACTCTAACAAATCTCTTTTCCAAAATAAAACTCCGACAAATCTCAACAGCAAGAACACTTATGTAAAGTCTTTGTAAATAATCAAAACAGAATTTGTTAGCTCAGCGTGTATATATATACAGTATGCATTTTGTACGGTTGGTAGAAATATACAATAAATTTATTTGCTGTTTTTTTCTTTTTTGTTTCATCGATTGCGATGAAAATACCAACACAAAACTCGCAAAGATTAAACCCACGAGATGCTCTGTTTTTGTCTTTGTTGATAGTATTGTGGATTGGTATATTAAATTCAATTGTTTCATGGAATTTTGTTTTTCTTAGTAACAGATAAATAAATGTCTCATTAGGTAACGGAGTTTTAAAGTTCTAAACGTTTCGCTGCTTCGGTCATTATAAAATCTGTTCAATGTTCGGCCCGTCCGTTCCTAGTAACGACAGAACGTTTGTTGTACTGCCCGCGCTAGTAGTTTAGTTGGTCATTGGAAAGAAAAGTGAGTCCAAAATCTCGGGTTCGAGTCTCGGCAGCGACAACGTGAGAGTTCATTCAATGTAGTGACTCCTTGTGCGCATCAAGCACTGGGCCGCCTTTTCGAGAAGCTGACTAGGATCAAACCGTGATTTACCTCCCTCACACAATATCGAGCCAAAGTGTGGAAGCGCCTAAAGTGAGCGTTCCACCTTTTGAGTCCAAAGAACGTTTGTTGTACTGTCATACTTAGACGTCCTTTGTACTATGTTGACGCTAGTTTGTCGCGAAACAGAGGACTAAAGAGTAATAACAAAAGGCAACATTAAAAAGGTACAACTCGGTACTTGACAAATAAATATTATAATCGTCTCCTTCCTCTAATGATTTCAGAGAAAACCAAGGCGGAGAGTTTTTCTTTACGACATGTCAGTCAACTGTTACATTAGTTTATATATTTCATTTCACTAAATTTAAGGCAAAACAGATCCTGTGTTGTGCTGGCATGTATAAACGTAATCGGTATGAGCCATCAGGTTCCTTCTGGTCAAGCATTCCTCTTCGCTGATTCCTTCACAACTGATCTCTTCACCCAGCACAGCACTTTCTGGGTTAGCTGCCTACACGACATAACATAACAACGTTGGACAATCAGAAAACAGCATATAGACATAGATATATGTTAGCGAATACCGGACCCAACCCAAGCTTGATTTCTCACCGCAGAATCATCGGCGAGATTGGGACACGGCGGAGGCGACAGAGCTGCATCAGTTAGCATGAAGCTAAGTAGAAGTGCAATGGTGAAGAGGGTCGTTAACTTAGACATAGTGAGAGGGATAGAGTGAGTTTTTAGGCCGTCTCTGGGCTCCATGTGAGATATATAGGCTGGGAAGAAGGTTTCAAAATAGTAAAAACGCTAGATATGTAACATTTAATACGAATTAAATGTAGATATAGAAAATTGTCAAAATACGGCGAATATGGAGTAATTATGAGGGTTGGTGAGATGAGATAGGATCATATCGATATAGGTCACACTCAGTTGAGGAAGTCAACGCTTAAAGGTATTATGGATTAGCTTGAAAAGTATTTTGACTAAGTTGACCAGGGAGAAGGAATAAGAGTTCGGGTAGGAATGCTCCTGGGTATAAGATGCAGGAGGTTCTCTAGCTTCAGGTGAAGCCTGAAGTCCACATGTATTAATATTTAATACGTTGATCTAAGGATTAAGAGAATTCGGACATGATTGGGCTCGGAGAAACAGTTAACAGTAAATTGGATTTTGGATTTTGGATGTTGGGCTCCTATGTAATTATTTGCTAAAGCCTAAGTTTAGTGTTAAGTAACTCCTACTAATCTGAAGACAAGCCTCTGCTTATCTTATTTGGGAGATTCAGAATTTGAGACCTTATTGAGAAGAAACTAAGCTCGTTATTACTTGAATTAACAAGTGTTTAGTGAAAAAGTAATTGTGAGAGTAACTTGTTTAACTGATTAGAATTGAGATTTCAAATTCCTAACTTAAGACTCAGGCTTGACTTGATCTTTGAGTTTGAGGTTCGACTTGAAAAGTCTAAACAATCTAACCATCTAATACAAAACAACATCCTTTTAAATAAATTTACAATTATAGGTTTTGTACTACGAAATTATGTTTAAAAAGTACCCGTCTTTGGTACATGTCAGTCCCAACAATTTCACATAATACCGACTGATATTGGAAACTTTGAAAAATAAGGGGACTATTTAGAATTTTTAAAAAAATACCCCCTCCCCTTTTCAAAGTTTTTTAATTAGCTATTTACTTATTTAATTCAACTTTTATTTTGATTTTTTAATTTATATTTTTAAAATAAAATAAATATTTTTATTACTAATAATAATTATAAATAAAATAAATTACTTTTATTTAAATTTTATTTTAATCTTTTATATAATATTTATCAATAAATTATTAATAAAAATATTTTTTAAAATAAATAATTTAAAAAATATCATTTATAAACAAATATTTATTTATATATTTTTAATTATTAAATCAAATTTTATGGGAAATTTATATATTTTAAAAATATTTTAAATTTAATTATGTTTAAAATAATTATTAAATTAATTTATAAATAAAATTAAAATAAAAAACAAGTTGTTTATATTTTTAGTAATAATTAATTTAATTAAATATATAATATTAAATTAAAAATTCTAAATTCTTATTAATAATAAATATATTAAATAATATATATTTAATTGATAGTAAATTAAATATTATATATTTTGTTTCAAGTTTCACTTATAGTTGGTCATTTTCTCGTCACGAATTCTTGGTGTAAATTGTAACAAGATCTTTATTGTTCTTTTTATTTAATGTTTTGATTTAATTATTATTTATTATATGATAAAATTATAAAATTTCAAGTAACTATACTGTTCTTAATTTTATAATTGAATGATGATTAAATGATCTTTTTTGTGTAATAATTATAGTTATTATTTATATGTGAAAATTAATGTTAATAAAAATAAAATTTTGTTGTTATTTTAAATTCTTATTATTGTGATTTTGAGAGACTTGGTTGACATAAATTATAAAGTATACAACATAATATACTAATAGACTATTTTATAATTTAAAAAAATAAAAAAAAATTTATAAATTTAAAAAATTACCCTAAATAATATCCGATATTAGCTAATACTAATATATTACCGACCTGAATTTAATCCGATGCAATATTCATGACATCTGTTAAAAGCCAGGCTCAAATTGCGCAACGTGAGGTCAGTCAGTTCAAACCAATGATAATTTCATTTATTGTCATGCCTACTTATGCTAGTTTGGTCATCATTAAGTCACTAAGCATCTCTCACGTTATAATTGATTAAGGGAACATTTGCCTTTTTAGGAAAGATTTCATAAGCACGCGAGCATGTTCTTATCATTTTGTTTTGATCACTTTTTAGTCTATTTGATCCCTTCGTAGAGGGATACAATTTTTAAATTATAAGTCTAAATTTATTTATTTTTAATAGGTTAATTCATGGTCAGATTCAAAATTAAATTGATTCGAGACTTAATTATTTTAAATAAAATAATATCATTTTACTTAAAAGAGTTAGACTTCAAACTCGGATAAGCTTAAGTCTAAATTGTTAAGACTTATATCTAATTAAAAAAATAAATTATTCTAAATTTTTATTTTTAAAATTATTTTTAAAATTTGGCAAGAGCTGGCCGTTGTCATCCTTACGTTAGTTCCCACAACTTCGATCTTCTCTACCACATTAGCAATTCGATTAAGACTCTTTTACCTTATTTTTATTTTCATAGAAAGCGATATATTTACAACTCTTTTACCTTATTTTCGTTTTCATACTAAGCAAACTGCCTGCACGTTCCAAGTTCCTTAAAATAGATTTTGTAATATCGTCAAAACAAAACTTATTTGTTCAAGATTATAATATTCTCGTCTTTGTTTAAAAGTTAAAAGACTCTAACAAGGCACGCAAACAAGACTCTTGGATTGTGACGGTGTGTAAATGTATGTCCGTGGCTACTAGCTTGGCTTAGCTTGGTTGATATTGGTTAGGAGAATTAGCACGTACTCACCTAGGTTTTTCCGATAACGTATTTTATTTTCCAACGACAAGGAGGGCGGCGAAGTTGAAGTCGCCGTCAACATTTGGTGAGATGTAGGATACCAAGAGCTAAATGAGATGCATAGTGTACAGTCACTCTTTCACTTAATTTCAAGTTTTGTTTTGAGATAATAGAAAGTGAAAGCTGTGCTTTTTCTTAATTTAGATTCATCTCTTATTGTACAATGAGTAGCATTTTAGAACATAAATGCTTCAATTTGTGAGTCCCTCCTTACTAATCATTTCCTAAGAGACAAAGGCCCAATTTTTAGTTAAAAATGATTTTGCTGATTTACCTTCAATGGTCCATTAGTAATCACGCAAGCTTTGTAAATACACAAAGTTGAGGGTCTTACCTTAAATTTGCTGCTGTCATGATTAGAAGCCTCGACAGAGTTCTCCTCAAATAAAAAGGCCCCGAAAGCCAATTCATTTCCTGATCTCTGAAAGCATACTACTTGGATCTTCCAATTCATGGCTGCGACCACCTCCTCCTCAAGTTGCACTGGCATCTTCGGTTTTCGTTCAAATGGAGTCGACCCCAGAGGCCGTACTCCTTCAAGCCATGGATCCTCATCTCCTGGTTGTACAAAGCTCGATGGGGTTGCTATGTGGTTCATCAATGGAGTGGCAAGTGCTTTTTTTGCGTCCTTAGATAGATGTTCTTGTGTTCGTATATCCACCGTGGACGACGCTGAAGAAGCCAACGACACGCCGTTGATTCTCTACGACGGGAACGCCAGGTATGAAGCTGCCACCGATATTAGCCGGAGGAGAAAAGGTAAAGGAGGGAATAGTTAAATGGTAACTAGAAGGAAGTGTTCTTAACGTGGTTTGAACTATCTCTTCCTACTTCTCAGATTATGTATATGATCGGAAGAGAGAAACCATAGCAAAATAAGTGTTCAGTCTATGTATGTTCATAATTGCCAAGTACAAAGTTTTGCGAATTCTACCCTCTTTTGGTTTCAGACTCTGTTTTCAACTCTAATAATTGTATGTAGCTTGTGGATCGATGTTTAAGATACCAAATATATCTATTACAGACCGATTTCTTCGAAGTTCATACAGTGCACGATCAACCTGGAATCTGTAGAGATATTAGATAACAATGTGAATTGAAGAACTAGTTGCTTGATTAACTTGGAAAAGGGCACACACACCACAAGCCTCAACTTTCTCGGAAAATTATCATAGGGCGCTGGCTTTAAGTATTCAAAGGAACTTTTAACATGACATTCAATGATGTTGCCACCTTGCTCGTAATCATAATGTCGCCAGATGGGAACTTGCTTTTGTTTCTGTTTTAGTCTACGGTGGGCTGTCTAAAACCTGATCTACCTTGGCCAATGATTGTCTGTCAATTGTTTATCGAGAAAATAATTGGTTACTACTGTTCATAGATAAAAATATTATAACGACGACAAATTTTTAAAAGAATATAGAGGTTCTGAATCTAAATTTAAGACAAACATGATTAGATAGTCTATATCTTTTGTTTAATATTATTCTGTCTTATTCTGTTTTATGGAATCTCAGCTATTTATTTTACGGAACTTACATATATAGAATTTATATAAATAAATAGCTAAAATTTATTGGATACAATAAGATACCATAATATTATACAAAAAAAATTTAGACTCCGATTAGAAAGCTATTTATCCCGTCGCTGCATTCTCAGGTAATTGAACCACAAGAGTGTCACGGTAGTTGTACCTTACTGCATTATTGGATAGACATCTCAAGCATGAGGCTGGAACGCGCCTGTAATTGTCTATCATGTCTTATGATTTTGTCTTCTACTTGGAGATCCAATCCTACTGGAGCGAAGCATGCCGATGTTCTGTAATGGCCGGCGTTCAAATTGTTGGAACAGTAGAACCTGAAATTCGAATATATCAAATATAAATGACACTGTTTTATATCTTTAAAATTTAAATAAAAAATTTAGTTTAGTTTAGAACTAAATTATTCCAAATCAGAACTTATTAAATATAAACAACTTTACTTTATAGATTTAAAATTTAAAATTTAAAATTATTAAAATTAAATCAGACTCTATCTAACTTTAATTTGTCCAAGTCTAATCTAACTTTTTTTTTTGGTGAAAAGGAGATGGAGACAAAAGACCTTCGGCTAATGCCTTAAAAAGGCAATTGAACACTAATCATTAAGTAAGAGAAGCCGCATCCTGGGATTGGATTATCCCAAATAAGCAGATGTTGAGAAGTCGACGACCCTAGTCTAGCCAAAAAATCAACACACTGATTACCTTCGCGAAACACATGCGATAATTAACGAGCACTGCCAGATACGAGCAAACAATTGTTGGATATCCCTAATCAAACCAAGGCAAAGATGAGAGGGAAGGGCAAGACCGAGTAATGAAATGAACTGCTTTCAAGGAGTCAGACTCCACAAGAAGCTTACGATAACCGCGATTTCAAGCAAGGATTAAGTCATGACGAATAGCTTGCAGTTCAGCAACCATATTAGTTGTATGACCAAGAAAACCCGAAAAACTAACAAGCCAGCGCCCATGCTCATCACGAATGACGCCACCAAATCCAGCGTCGCCCGGGTTGCCAAGTGAGCTGCCATCCACATTAAGTTTCACAAACTCCGCTTGAGGAGGACACCAAGCTATCCATTTTTCCGGACGTTGGGCAGGAAGGGCCCCCAAACTATTAGAAGCAAGAAGACAGGCATTGACAAGCTGAAGGAACCACCGATGTTGTGCAATAGTGAAAATGATTGAGTGTTGAATCACTTCCTGATTTCTAGCACACCAAATGACCCAAGCGCCAACCAAAAATTTGATGACATGGTCATAAGCAACTCCTGGATCCAACACATGCATATTGATCCAATCATCAAGACTAGGGGCAAAAAAGGTTTCATTAACATCATCAAATATAAGACACCAAACAGGCGACGCCCAGATGCAATCACGAATGGCATGTAGGACCGATTCAGAATGCCTGCCACATCTAGAACATATAGGGGAATCTGCCATACCTCTATTGAAGCGCAGGAGATTGGTAGGCAGGCTTTGCCACCGAATCTGCCAAAGAAAAAAACAAAATTTCTGAGGCACGTTAAGCTGCCAAATTTACACCCATTTCCTCGAAGGTCAGGGGGACAAAGAATGTGAGTAATGAATTCGTAACCGGATTTCACCGTATACGAACCCATCGTCGACTCCCCCCAAATTAGGGAATCGGCCCTAGTCACATCGCAAGAGGTGGGGATGGCGACAATCCTCTTCCGTAGCTCCCAAGATAAAGGGGTGTGTAAGATAGAAAAATCCCATTGACCTTCATCCGAAAGTAGATCACTGACCATGAGATGTCTATCCCTGTCATCAATAGTATGTACATGTCTAGTAAGGGGCAAGTCCCCGCACCATCTATCAAACCAAATTGAGATATGATGGCCAGAGCCAACCCGCCATAGGAAGCCGTCCTTCAAGAAAGGAAGAGATTTATGGATGGCTTTCCAACAAGGAGAGGAGTGACGAGGCAAACGGGTAGCAAATAAAGAGGAGCCACAAGAATATTTACCATGAAAGATATCCACCCAAAGTTTTGATTCTTAGGAAACCAGAGACCAAACTAACTTACCAAACATTGCAATATTATTGTCCCGAGCCATACGAAGGGCAAGGTCACCTCTATTTTTGGGACTACACACGGTTTCCCAATTCAATAAATGTATGCCTTTACCATGCTCAGAAGATTGCCAAAGGAAAGTCCTGCAGGCCTTGTCAATGATGGAGCAAATGCCTTCCGGAACCCAACAGGTTTGCATGGAGTAAAGAGGAATAGTGGGGAGAGTGGACTGCACAAGAGTATGACGCCCAGCTTTGTTCAATAACTTAGACTTCCAACCCTGTAAACGAGATTGGATTTTGTCAAGCATTCGCTGAAATTTATGTTTACTATTATTACCAAGCAAAGGAACACCAAGATAAGTGCCAAGATCGGACGTGAAATGCAACTGGTATTGTCTCCGCAAAGACTCTTTAGAAGCACGAGGCACATTAGGAGAGATAAAAGACCGGGATTTTTGATCATTAAGAATCAGGCCTGAGCACGCACAAAAATGCCTCATAGTTTCTAAGACAACACGACAATCGCACGGAGATGCATGAGAAAATAATAAGACATCATCGGCAAAAAGAAGATGAGAGACCCCGGGACTATGGGCAGAGATTTGAATAGGCTTCCATTGATTAGTGGCGGTTTTGTGAGATATGAGAAGGGATAATTTTTCCATACAAAGAACAAACAAGTACGGAGAAAGTGGATCTCTTTGACGAAGACCTCGTGTAGGAGCAAATCCTAGAAGCCTCAACCCATTCCACAAAAGTGAGAGTCGTGAACTAGAAACACACGACATAATAAGTGAGACAATCAGTGGAGGGAAACCAAAATCTTTTAAAGTTTGTTCCAGGAAAGACCAGTTAACCCTGTCATAAGTTTTAGCCAAGTCCACTTTTAGGGCAAGGTAGCCCGATTTTTGCTTAGTTCGGCGAATAGTATATACCACCTCCCTAGCGAGAACTATATGTTCGGCAGCTGTTCGTCCAGGGATAAAAGCACCCTGGTGCGGACTGATAATAGAGTTCAAAAAAGGGCGAATTCTTTGGACCAGCACTTTGGTGAGAATTTTATAGCTGACATTACATAAGCTAATAGGACGGAAATGAGCCATAGAAGTAGGGTTCTCATCTTTTGGAATAAGAGAGAGTAAGGTCTCAGTGATATCCTTTGGGCAAGTGCCAGTGTGAAAGGCATGATATACCATCTCAAGGACAGCAGTGCCAACAATAGGACAAAATTTCTTATAGAACACAGGTTGAAAGCCATCAGGGCCAGGAGCTTTATATGACTTCATGGACTGTACAGTCGCAAACACCTCCTCTATAGAGATAGGAGATAGGAGCGCATGAATAGCTTCCTGAGAAAGCATCGGGTGATTGGGAATACAAGGAAAAGGCATAATAATAGCATCAGTAGAACAAAATAAGTTCTGAAAGAATTGGAGAGCTTCTGTCCGAATTGATTGATCATCCACAAGCCAAGTACCATCAGGAAGCCGCAAGCGCTCAATTTTGTTCCGTTTACGACGACAAATAGTCATAGCATGATAAAAGCTAGTATTCCTGTCACCAAGTTGTAACCACTGGACTCGGGACTTTTGGTACCAAAAAACCTCCTCTTGCCTCAGGATATCATTGTAGTCACGAATGAGTTCATGTTCCAAGTTGCTAAGAAAAGTATATTGGCAGCACGATAAGAATTTTTGAATCCCTTCCAATCTAGCCAACACCCACCTTTTCCGTTTGAAGATATTGCCAAAGACATCTTTATTAAAACGTAGGGCGGCGTCTTGAACATGGGTCAAAGCCTCGGTCAAAGAACAGTGAGGCATGCTCCAAGCATTCATAACTACAGCACGAAAATCAGCATGCAAAGTCCAAGCATCTTGGAATCGAAAAGGCCTGGAAGGGACATGTAACATCCCGTTCCCCTACTAAGGGTAAGAACCCTAAAAATTGGTTTGAGTGAGCTCGCAGAGCATAATATGTTGAGAGAAGTAGTGTGGAGAGTTTGTGTGATTGATGTCCGTTAAACGGACATGGAGGTCCGTTTAACGGAC
>JAOTBA010000002.1:3540373-3557670 GCA_025629845.1 Erythroxylum squamatum
ATTCCTGTGTTGCAGCTTAGCTACCAATATAACTTCATTCTTAAACTCTTCTACACCTTGTCCAGAGCTTCTTGACAGTCTTTTCACAACTATTTCTTGACAGCCTACCCTGTGAAACACACAATTCACATGTGCTACAATCACTAAAAGAAGTTAATACAATCTGCAACGTTTTATTAATAAAACGTCACAGATTGTAAAGACTTTTCACGACATTTTAAAAACGTCACAAAAAAACTAATTAAGAGGAAATGTTAGACTCAGGTCAGTCAGCCAATACCGACGTTTTAACGTTTTATTTAAGAAACGTGGTGAATTTTATTTCGTGATATTTTAATAAAAAAATATCACAAAAAGTATTATAAATTTACGACGTTTTATAAAAACGTCGCAAATTTTTTTTTATAAAACGTTATAAATTTATAATACTTTTTGTGATATTTTTTTATTAAAATGTCACGAAATAAAATTCACTACCTTTCTTAAATAAAACGTTAAAACGTCGGTATTGGCTGACTGACCATTAGTTCATTTGCGCAGGGAGCTGAAGCAAATTTAAAAGCCCAACTAACGTCGTTGTTCTATTTTTAGTTTCCCAACTTTTGTGTCGTTTTGGTTCTCTTCGTCTCCTTTCTGACGACCTAATCTTTGCTTCACTTATCGCTGCTGAAGTTTGCACGTTGCCGTCGGTTATCGCTGCTTATTAGGGAGACGAATCAACTTCGGCTTGCTTTGCCTATTTCGTATAAAAACCTAGAACAAAAGACTTTTCTTTCTCTCATCTCATAAACGGCGTGGTTAGGGTTTTTGTTAAAATTCCAAGCACCAGAGAGATTTGAAGCGATGGGTCACTCAAACGTTTGGAGCTCCCACCCCAAGACCTATGGTCCTGGATCTCATACCTGGTATTGTGTTCGCGTCTTCCATTTTTATTGTCCTCTGATTTATTGGTCGATTTTTTGTTTTCTACCCGAGATTGTGTTTACCAGGTTTTGATATATTCATGGTTGGTACTATGTATTTTTTGTTGTTGTTGTCTTGTACTAGTTTTGTAGCTTGATAAATATTCTTTCTCTGGTTTTTAGGCCCAATTTCTGGAAACCCTATTGATAGTTGGTTCCTTTTAATTGATGTGGTGGTGAACATTACATTATAATAGTTGATTGATGTATTTTGAGTAAAAGCTGTTAATGGCTAATTGTGGTTTGGGGTTATGTTGAGCAGCCGTGTGTGTGGAAATCCACATGGATTGATCAGGAAGTACGGACTCATGTGCTGCAGGCAGTGCTTCTGTAGCAATGCAAAGGAAATTGGATTCATCAAGGTTTGTTTTAAACATCAAACAACTGATAGTATTTGTGGATATGCCTGCCTAATCTTTGGAAGTTCATGGGAGGACAAAATCTTGTATATTTCAGGTTTATCAGTCTTGCCAACTTGATTGTCTTTTGCTCTTAACGAGCCTTGTCCATTTAGAAGATGAGCAACTGATGCAGAGAAGATCGTGTAAGTGAAGCTTGGTATTTCTTTGGCTAATGAAATCAAATGGGAGCTTCATAATTGAAGTCTTCTGCAGGAAGAAGCAACTGTAGTGGGATTTGAAGTTCCAAAATCACTAGATTCCAGTTATAGTAATGTCTATCCCGGGCATGAAGACGAAGCACGTGATCCACCTGTAGTGCCTACACACGTCCAACATAGGGGCCTCAGTGCGTTGAGTACCGATTCGAAGAAGCTATTTTACCAGTAATTCGACAAACAGAAATGCTAGCGAGTGGAGAAGATACACCTTCCAGGTATGGTTCATAATTCTCAACTCCTAGCTCAGTATTGAGCATTTCTCCCGATGCTTCAATTTTACGAATTTGTGCGTCGATAGGTGTGAATTGTTGTCTTTGGTGAAGAAGCACTCGACGATCTTAGTGAATTCTGAGCCTGAAGGTTGAATTCTGAGCCTGAAGGTTCAGATGTAGTGATGGATTCGCGTTTTGGCTGCGATGTGTTCGACTTGTACTTTGTACGCAGAAAGGAGTCTACGAAACGCCAGGATGATGATCTCTTATTTTTCGTCAAGAAAATGGTGTGGCATTGCACTGATGCTATTTCATTTTACTGCTTCAGACTATGTTATGTTAATAGTGATTTGTGCGTCCTCTTTTTCTTTTTCTTTAATTTGGTCTTTTTAACGCTTTTCTGATGCTGCAGAGCACAGAAGGATATGGTTTCAATGATAATGGGGAAAGTGACCCACCCTATTTTGTACGCAGGTGGGCTCCTAAGGTAAAAGCAACTTGAAGTCTGAGCTTTAACTTAGTGACTCTGTGCTGAACTTGATCCCATTCAGATTGATTTTTTCCCGTTATCATATTTACTTTTCTGGAACAGTCTTCCTTGTCTGACTTGCTCACATTTAACTTTGAATAATTAAAAGAAAAAGTTGTGTTCATTATGGATATCAAAACATAGGTTTTGATCTGGGGTTTTTTCCACTTTGAAATATAGTAGAAAGAATTTACTGTAGATGAATTCTCAGTTTATAATGAAATTCTATTTCATCAACTATTTGGGAATGCTGACATCTTGTTGATTTGGAGCTTATTAGCCTCCAAGCTTTGGGTTAGTATACTCAAAATGCAAAATTACCAAACTTTTAATAATGAAGTAGATTAAACTTTTTGAAACAAGCTCTGTTAACTTAATGATATAGAATATTTATCTCAAAGAGAGAGTCAAACAAGGTATGTATTATATACAAATTAATGATAATCCTTAACGGTTTGCTTGTAGATATAGAACGAGGTTGGTAAATACATGATAGACAATAATGCTGGATGTTGTTGTTGATGCATTTACTTATAGCAAGATTGCTATCAATAAGTATCAGCCTATTGCAACAGAGAATCAACCTCCAAGTTTGACTAAATTATTAGATGCAGCGAACTCTCCCTCTAAATGAACAGAAGCAGAATGCAAGACAAACAAAGCTCTAGAATCAGATCGAGCTTGAAAAAATCTATGCCTCATGCTTTATTAAAACGCCTTTGCATTCAAAACATACCTTTTCTTCCTATGCTTACAAAATATACCTTTTTCTAATTCATCTACAGTTGGATACTTTAGTCAGCGAAAATCCACCAGATATAGATTGGAGGCGTTCATTTTACTTAAATTTAATTGCTCACACTTCCTTCACAGTAACAGTAGCAATTTGCAGGTATTTTTCTTCCCCTTCATTTCTTCACTTATGGTATATTATTTCTCATCTTTGAAGAGCATCTATTTCCTGCATCTTTTATGAGTGTGTATTATCACATTTATGGATTTGGACACCAGTATTGGAATCTTTCTAGAGTTGACACATTCATGTCCCTTAAAAGTATTCACAGGATGGTCCTTCAACCTTCTTTGGTGATGTGCCTGTGTAGTGATTCTGTTTAATTTCAATGTATTTTATTCAGCCAACTATGATGGCTTGACCTTGTATTTTCATGCCCTAGCTTACCACATGTAGGCAGATGTCATAATGACATTTTAACAGTATAGGCCCCTTAGTGATTGACAATAGTCTAGTTTCGGTGCAATGTGTATTTCCCTATCAGGAAGGTTTAAACATTTACATTGAATGAGCCTTTCTTACAAAAAGAAATGAAGAGGTGAGGCTTGCCGGCAATGTGATGAAAGACCTTTGTGATTGAGAACTTTAACTTGCTTTTTTCCAGTCATCAGGTTCTTCGGAATCATCAAGCTGGGCAAAATACTTCACTTTCTCCCATATATAAGGTACAAACTGCTTTTATTTAGTGTTATAGCTTTTTCAGGAATTATGTCTTATTATTCTCGCTTACAGGTTGTAAAGACTGTTTATGCATCTCCAAGTCGAGTAAATTTTCAGTTAGACTCAAAAAAGGCAGGTTAAGATACTCTCTGACAATGACTTACTGGTTTTTTTGTTATGTTGAATTTCATCTGACACCAATTTTTTGTGTAATATCTAGGAAACAGAGATAAGACCTGCATATCCAGAAATTTGTTTTGCAATTGATGATTTTGACTCCACATTTGATGCCGTGGTAATTCTTTTTTTATTTGTTCTGCAATTGTACCTTTAAAGTTGCTTCATCTAAGCAAGCTGTTGGCTGATGGAATTAAAATTGTTCATGTGTCCAAACCACACTGTGCTTTGAGTAACTCTCTGCTACTATTTATTCAAGTCATATTTATCATCTAATCCCATTAATATTTTTTATGTTAAAAAGTTTTTTAATCTATTTTGACATCTTTGCAATTTACATGATTTTCTTTGCCTTTTCACTACCCAGGTCTTGACAGAAACAGATCATTGTTACTGTGTACTTCTCAATGCACATGATGGGGCAGCATTTCCTAGTGAGAAGGAGTCCAATGACAGCAGTTTTAGTAGTGGTTCCCCCCAGGATCATGATCGCAATTCAGTGAAAATAAATTCTAAGGTTATATTTAGCTTTCTTCTATTGTTAGAGAGGCATTATATGCCTAATAGTTCTTTACTATGCTGTTGATTCATCTCTTAAAGTAGCTCACCATTCATTACTTGCTGCCAAGACTTTTAATCTTCTATTCTCATATTTTGGTTGAAAGCTTTCCTGTTGCAATGTACTGTGTTTCTTATATTGTTATATTTATTATGATGGGCATTACTGTGAGATTGACTGGTTCCAGGCAAACTTTATTCCTCTTTTCGAGTGAATGTGTCCATAAACTTGTGAGGCAAAGAAGAGAACACCAATACTTGGTCAGATGTTTGGTCTCTAGAGTGAATGGTTCCAGGCATCCACTATTCATCTTTTCGAGTTAATGTGCCCACAAACTTGTGAGACACAGAATAGAATACCAATATTTAGTCAGACGTTTGCCTTGGTTTTTGCATTACAGTTTTTGGTAATCTTCCCTTAAAAGTTTGGAGCTAACATATTCTTAAGGTCCCAATATAAGATTCCTACTACTGTGATGATCCAGGGCTATTAGAGTTGGTTATACTTGCTACCTTTTGTTCATCCACTCCTAGTATTTTTACTTTGCTTTGACAGTTATGTATTATGTCAACTCCTTTTTTCTAATTATGGCTTTGTTGGGCATTCTTTGGCCTTATGCATTCAAGCAAAGTTCTCCCTAGAGGAACCAAACCTTGATTGAGAAGGAAGGCAGACTCCCTTCCTTGTCAATGGGGCTAACTGTTTTGGGTTAATATGTTTTTATTCTCTCACCAGGATGTTGCTTGGTTTTATATGATAATATTCACTGGAAGATAAATATGTGCCCTGATTTGCTGGCAGTTGTCATTGCAGCTTACTCTTTTCTCTGGATTTGTGAGCTATCAAATGGTTCGTGAAGCATATGATGGTATACTTCATAATTTGAATCAATGTGGTTGAAGTGTTATATCTTACTGTTGCAGCTTGAAGTCAACCTTTTGAGCAATAATTAGTTAGAAGAGAATTGTTGATCAATTGTTTAACCATTATAAGAAAAAAAATATTTTATCTACTTATTGATGCTGATTATTTGGTCAGTGGTTTAGAAAGTTTAAGTATGAATGGAAGAGAATCATGGCATTGTTGGAAGGCTTAGCTCCTTGTTCAGTAGTGATCATTTTATATTCTTCAAGGATTAATAGTAAAATTCAACATATCAATGTGACAAGATCAATGAATAACAATCAAAGATCAAAAGCATATCAACTGGAATTTTCAAAGTTGTTTCTATTTAGTTATTAGTATGCTAAGTGATGTTATACAAATCAACAGTTCTCCTTCAAAACTTGAATTGTGTTTATGTGGTAAAATTTGTCATTCACATTCATTTAACTTCTATATGCTGCTTATAGAGGTTTAGGCACTGGATCTCAACATGGGTTCTCGTGTAATTTATAACTGATTTCCTCTCTCTCTCCCCCCTCCCTCCCTGCCTTACAGCTGGCAAGTCTCGATTTGGGAGCCTTCTTTCACTGGGTCATTCCAAAACAGACAGACTCTACATGAAGGGTCCGGGAGGACGTGGGGAAGTTGAAGTTGCTGTTTCTGGTGTTGCAGGTAATAGGATAAAATAATACAGGATGCCTCTATTTTTCTACTCATTTGAACATTTGGAGTTTCATGCTGTTCTGTGGGGTCTGTCATGAATGTTTTTATTTTCAATCAGTATTTCATGTTTGGTGTGCATTTCTTGTTTTTTGGGTTTTGGGTGTTGCATACCTTTTTACTTGAATAAAACCTTTTTGCTTCTATTTACCCAAAGTAATATTTTTCTAAAGAAGAGTTTGTTTAGTTGGGGAAAGCAAGGTGGGAGCACAAATCTTTAACATTATCTTTATCAAGAGAAAGTCCAGAAACAAGAGGACTCAATTTTGCATCTGTATTATATCATGAGAATATTTCCACCCACATGCAATTCCGCTGTTATTACTTAATAACGGAGGGTCAAAAGCTTAACTAACGTCCAAAGGAGTTTGGAAAGACCTGAATTCTCCTTGAAACTAAGCTTTCTATAATTATTTTCATCAACCAGAATCCTACTTGTCGTGTTTGTTAATGGATAAATTGAACAATGTGAATTACATGCTCAAATATAATATAACATTTACCATATCAGATCAAAGCCAGCAAGACTTTGGACCTTTTTCACCAGTTACATCGAAGAAAGGGCTTGGGATTGGCTCTATTTTCCGAAAAGCAGCATCTGTTGCATCTGTGGCAGCAAAGCATGCCTATGCAGCTGCTGCTGCTGCCTCTTCAACTACTGAAGATGAGATGATACCCCTCAAATGCTGCTTAATGTCTATTTCATTGCCTTGGGAGCATATTGCTTATGACCTCCTTTTCAAGGTAAGATCTTTTATGCAATTATTTGCTTGCTGTCAGACCTACAACAGAAATGGTAGATTCTTGCAGAGAACTCGAAACGTCTTGCTTTCTTCTTTGAATCTCTCAAATTTTCAACTGGCTTATACAAGACATATAGATAGCATTATAGAATGAATGATTATGACTTTTGTATCGATTGATTGTATTATATTTGTCGAAGTGCTTATTCTTCTATACACTCATTGCCATACTCAGGGAACTCCTACTGTGAACATGTGATCTCCCTGTGGTATCCACACTAGAAAGTTACAAGCCAGACGACAGAAACATTGAAGGAATGTGTTAATATACAGATCTTGCCTATATTTCAAGGGCTTACTTATAGACGAAGTTGTGCATGATCTCTCTGTCTCTATGGGCAATTTTGCTTTTAGGATGATTATTACGGCTGTGCGGGAAATATTGTAAATTAATGGCAATAAATTAACCAAAATTAACAAAGATGACTCGCTTGTTGCCAGGATTAGCGTTGGTAAGGTCTCTCACAGCCTTGCTAAATTTGACTCGTGCTTCTAGTTCTCTGAGAAACCTTCTTAGGTAGACATCAGCGATTTTCCATGTTAAATATCAGGGCTTTGAAGGAGTTAATACTATTGGATGGGTTACTTTTTTTTAGCATCAGAAGCACATCATATGCAAGGTAACGTTTTAACGAATCTTCTCATTATTTGATGGGATGATTGAGAGATTATCTTTGGTTAAACTCTTCACAGCTTCTTAATGGATATAATCTTTTTGGTATGAATAATATATTGGTCTTTTTCATCGTTGGAGAGATAATTGGATAAGCCAGTAATTTTTTTCCCATGTTTCAGAATAGGGTTAACCAACATGTTAATTAATTGATTACGATAAATTGGATCGAATTTTTCAATTTTTTCTTCTGCAGTATCTGGACATGACATGAGTATACAAGAGGTTCTCAAGAATTATTTTTCCTTTTCTTTTATAAGATTATTGTTTTAGATATTTTATATTATAATATTATAAATATACTTTTATATAAATAAAAATTTAAATCAAATATTTTAAATATAAATCAAATAGAATATAATAATATTTAATATAATAATTTTTTATTAAATAATTAATAATAATATTTTTATATAATTAATAAAATTTTTATTAATAAAAATATAAAATATATAAAAAAATTTATTCTTTAATTGGTTAATGTTACTTTACTATTTTGCAGTAATCAATATTTAATTTATTAAATTGACCTATTTTCATTTTTATGAAATCATATCCATTTTTATGATATCTTATATATAATGTAGAAGAAGAATTTTTAATTTACTGAATTAAAAAAAGCAACGGACATAACTTGAAGTTTTTTATATGGTATGTGACGATTAATGCCTAATTGGCTTGTCAAATTATAACGATTAATATAATAAAATTTTTCTATAAATCCCTTGTAGTTTTGAAATTAGAATTCAAAGAATTTTTTATTTATAATTAATATTTATAGGAGTTTCTTTGTAGAAGAGTTTAAGCTAAAAAAAACATCTTTGGAATTGAACCCATTTTCTTATTAAATGAAGGATACGAAACATCATATTAAAAAAGAAAGAACTATGTGAAATCTTCGGGTAGAGAACCCGTTGTTGTCTCAGTTGTGCTATCGGGGGCTTTGGGGAAGTCGGAATAGGAGAACACTCATCTTGGGGTGGGCTTATTACTTAGATGCTTTTAGTAGTTATCTGTTCTGTACTTGGCCACCCAACGTTTACGTACCGACACGATAATTGGTAAACCAGAGGTGCGTCCTTCTTAGTCTTCTCGTACTAAGGAAAGGTCCTCTCAATGTTTTAATGCCCACACTAGAAACTCATTTTAAGGAAGCAAAAAAGCCAAAAATTGAATCTATGTCCAACAGATCACACTTATTAAGAAAAAGTTTCTGTCTCACTCTTGAGTCTTAAGAATGCTAGTTTAAGAATAAGAATGAGAGATTGCCCTTCTCCGACTCTTATTGTCCAACCTAAGAGCGGATAGCTAATGCGTTTCACTTATTGAACAAGGTTCTATGGTCAGTCCGCAACTCTTGGATGCCGAGGGTGTCCTTGGGATGATCTCATAGTTCATACGAGGTGGAGACAACGGAGTCGGTCCATGGATTTTCCTTCCTTTTGTCACATTTCGCTAAAGGGTTGAAGGAAGATAGTACATCAAGTTGTTCGCAAGGGTCAACTCGGTCCTCTTCCCTAAGGATCCCAGATGAGGGAACCTTAGGAGAGCCGCCTTAAATAAATTAAGTAAATGAAAAAGATAAACCGAAGTATAGGGAACTCAAATAGCCAAAAGAAAATATGGATTATATCACATCACCTATTTTACTAGATTTTGTACTGAATTTTACGAAGCCTGTTCATAGAAGACATGATTGGGTCTGATCAAAAGACTTAAAAGTCTAATCTAGAGAAGTTGCAGGGCGCGGAAATATCCAAAATTTATCTCAAATACAGTACAAATAGAATCCGATCTTCCTTCATTTCTTTGTACTTTCTTTCATATTAATTATATTTCTTTATTCTCTCCTTATAAAAATGAGAAATGCCTTACTTTTGAATGCGGTTTGAACTATTGATTTACGTAATTAGAAGTAACCAATTAGGTTTATTTCAATTTGAGTAGTTGAAATAACGAAAATTGGGGTTGGTCAATCAAGTAAAGGAAAATGGAATTCATAATTGTCTCGATCTTATTTTATTATTATTATTATTATTATTACTATTATTATTATTTATTGTTTATTCTTAGAATATTCAAGAGCTAAGACCACTCTAACACTCCTTTTCGCCATGCATAAATTGAACCAACAATTAGGACAAGCATGAAAATAAAAGCTTCTATAAATACAGATACCCCCAATACATCAAAACTCATTGCTCATGGATAAAAAAATACCGTTTCAACATCAAAAATTCAGTTTCTAGGCCATAATCATTATGTACGAGAGATAGTCGAATGATTCAAGGCGTAATATTGGAACTGCTATGTAAGCTTTTGCTTACCAAAAGTTCGAATCCCTCTCTTTTTGTACTTTCACCTAACTTAACTTATCAACATTACTTCCCGCAATCTATCGATAACTTTATTATGTTATACAGTTATTTGATATAGATTTTCAATCCTTCATTTCCGTAGAGTTCACACTATGGATGGGATTCATTTCAGAGGAATGAAGAATAGTGAATTTTCCATCCAGCATCATTGTAAGTACACAAAATTAGTCGTTGGTTTCAGATTCCAGTTCGTTAAAGCTGCACCTCATACTCATTCTCCAATCCTTTCCACATTCACTTCTTTTCGGGTTTTTGTTGAAACTGTAATTGCGACAAGTCCTACCACATTGGCAAGTGCAATAACTTTTTTAACATCTCTCTACATCATACATTAGATGTGTGGCTTTGGACCCTCCACTTCCTTTCCACTATTCTCTTGGTTTCGCTGCTTCTAAGGTTCCTCTTCCCGTTGGCTGATCAGTATCTGTATACGGTACCACTTTTTTAGCGTCTTTTCTTGATGAACTAGCTTCTAACAACCTTTACAGCTAATGGATTAGGCCCTAAATGTCCAATTGACATCATTTTCTGGCTTCTTCTTGTATTATCTCTTTTATGAAATGAGTCACCACTCACAACCCTCCCTCAACCATATCTGAAGGTTTCTTACGAAGTATCTACGTTCCTCCCTTTTGTTATGGCAATTTCTAAGGAGCTAAAAAGAAGACTTTTGACATTAGGAATAAAATTAAATTTACACTGAATCAACTGTTGTAGTGATAGTTAATAATTCATGCATGCCACTCTCAGTAGAAGACCCCAAAGGCATGTGAATTGCCCTTGATTGGTCTTCCTATGATTTAGAACGATAAATCTCTCTTTTCATTGGCTTCTGAGGAGCAATTATGAAAACCAACAATCATGCATTGCTTTTGCTTATTTATATATGCCTTAGGAATAAACGAAACTAATTTTGACATCACGATGCTCTTTACCTGCCTAACTCCTTTACCCAGATTCTCATAAACTTGTCGGTTGGGTAGCCATTGTCGCATCTCTAAAGATGAAGAGTTTCTTAACATTATATCCATATTCTATCGAGAAGAATATGCTGCTTGGTCGAGCCATGCACACTGGATATCAACGACAAAAACAGTGCTTATACTAATCCGATGGTTGTACCTTAATTAATGATTGATATAATACACGATTAAAGAACCTACTACCTAATGTAATGATTTGATGGAGGAAAATTAGTGATATGCGTCGATTACTTAGGCTCAAAGTCGTACAGTTTATGCTTCAAGTCTCTTCTAGTACACGCTTATTCTCTTTATCACATACATGTTACGAAAATGTTTCTTGTTTTACGTGCTTGTGGGATATATTTCGAAACTTAGAAACGTATAAGATTCAGTTCGGATCTTTAAATATGGTCTATTTCATAAGTAAATGGATCAAATAAGTGAATAATATATTCATGAATCTGCAAATTTAGTTCTACATTATTGATGAAAGTTCTATCTTGCTTTGTTGTTAGAGAGGAGAAAGCTGCGCAGAGCATATGGAAGCCAGTTGAACATATACTTCTTGAAAATGTAGTAGTCACCCTACAGCACATGAATCCTACTACTTTGGAGTTTGTTAAACACCAGAAGACGACAGGATGCTTATCTTTACTTTGTTTCCCGAAAAAAAGCTGAAAATAACAGCAGAACGTGTACACGTTAGCTTCCACTGCTGCTGTTGTTTGCTTTAGAACTTCTCTTACATGTAATTAACCAGAACTAACTGCCAAACCCGATTAAGAAAACTGTCCGAATCGATGCAACGACCAAATCATCCGGGAATATCTATTTCTTGTACAACTTTTAAGGCATAAACCTAACACCAACCAACTGTATGTGCTTGGCATGTTCAGGCAGACATTGTTAGATATCTGGGGTTTGAGAAAGCCGCTCGAAATCAAAAAAACATTCTGTTTGGTTCTTCTTTTGTTGGTGATATAATGTTGTTTATGAGTTTTTATATTATTCTTAGTGATTAAGCTAACCTGGGCCCTTGTGTCTCTTCTCTTGCACTATAAATTCTCGGCTTCACTACTTCATTATTCCCTTTTCCCTTCCCTTCCTCTCCCTCCATCTCACGTTCGGTTCACATTGGAAAACCGGCTCCCTACTTGGTTCAACCATGTCTTTTACCCATGACATGGCCCAACACACTTTCCCGAACCCGGCTCCGGTTCATGAAATCATGTTCACACCGAACGAAATCCAGGAACTCTTGACCCTTTTCCAATCACCAGCAGGTAGCTCATTATCTGGTTCGGAAGGGTCCACCCGGTCGGTTTACTCCATCGACGAGCGAAAGCGAAGGCGCATGATATCGAACCGTGAATCAGCCCGACGTTCCCGACGGAGAAAGAAGAGACATTTCGATAACCTCACAGAACAGGTGAACCGGTTAAAGGAAGAGAATCGGGAGCTCAGGAATCAGTTGGGTTCGGTTCTAAACCATCGCCACTTACTATGCCGAGTCAATGATCGTCTAAAATCCGAATCCGTGGCTCTCAGGGCCAGACTTTGGAATCTATGCAATATTTTATTTGCCAATGCCATGCATCAATCCCAGTAATAGTGATATTTCTGACCAAAATTAATGAAAAATCTCTGACATAAACTCCAAAGGTTAGAGCATTCTAGTTTCTAGCTAATGACTCTCGAGAAATTTAGAGACCGTGCACAAATTGATGCCTGCTTTTCGGACTATACGTGTTTGGCTAGTGGGAAAGTTTGGTCCAGTTAGAGAGTTCTAGAGCCAACATGGCCGTCAGCTCTAATGGAGGGAGAGTCGAAGTTCTGATAACTTCACCATCCAATTAAGAGGCATGTTTGATTATGTAAATATACGTATTGGAACATTAGTGAATGTAATTACCATTTCTCTTCTATTATTTCCCTTCCAAATGACTTAGCACGTCAAATAAAATATGATAATGCTTATATTCACCAAAAGGAAAAAGAAAAGGTATGATATTGTGTATGAGCACAAACTAACATGCATCATCTATGCCTTTTAAGGTACTAAAATCAAAAGTTGGGATGAGAAGATGAGAAAGTGTTGCTGAACATGAAATGGAAATAAAGTAACTTTAACCAAAGGATTGAGATAAGAAGAAAAGTGGGATTAAATGTATAAAATTAATAAATTTACAATAGCTCACTGATTGGTTGCATTGCATAGGTTGTTCGTTGCTAAGTGTCAAGATGCAATTGATTGATCCGACAATAATTTTAATTTGAGTTTAAGGGATTTACATGTTCAAAAAATAACTAATTACAGTATGAGGTAATTAATATTTTTCTACAAATTTAACGTTGATTAATCTACGATATAAAATCTTCAAAACTAAACTAACCTAACAAAAACTCTTATTCAATTTTACAATGTACTTGTTATATATGTTTATCAGATTGCGAGCCGGACCAACCGATAAGGTTACTTCTTTGTGACCAGAAAGTTACGAATTCGAGATACAAAAACTCTCTATTAGTAGAAAATGTAAAAAAAAAAAGGCTGAGAACAATTGACGGCCATTCCTGAAAAAAAAAGGAATGTTATGTACTGAAATTTGTCCTTTTTTATACATTTATATTGGTGACTTTTAATTAATTTTCTCGCATAGATAAAGATCGAATCGTAAGAAACATGACATGATGTTATGACTCATGTTTTCTGTAGGCCTATATTAAATTTGGTTTAGAAATTTTCTTAATTTAATATTATATTAAATCTTGACCATTAATTTAATACTTGATAGACGTACAAGATTTAATGTTAATAAGTATATTAAACTAATCCTCTCTCTAACTCCAATTGAGTACGCATCCAAAATAAATACAAAACAAACTTATTTAGCTATCTATGTGACTGTTATTATATTCAAGTTGTAAATAAGTATGAATAATTTATGAGTTTATCTTTGAATATTAAGTACAAAAATTTAACATGAATTATCTCTTCTAGATATGTTGACCCAAAATTTATTTTGGACGCAGTTAAAAAATAATGGTTAGAAAATCTAGTTTTATAATAAAAAAGTGAATTATCCCAGTTATTAAATCACTACATTGTCTACTTTCGCCGACTTGAATATATTATCTTATCTTATCAACACTTTTTTCTGCTTATCTTATCAACACTTTTTTCTGAAACTTACGTACTGAACCTAAGCCTTACATAAATCAAATCAGATGGCTTGATACATGCGATGTCTTTAAAGAACAATATTCCTTTTTCTGATATGGTTTTCCTCTTTATAAATGATAATGACAGAACATAATCATATAATTTAAGTAAAGGAAAGGTATAGGAAATACATAGCTAGGGATGGCTATCAATGTTAAGTTGGTTAGGGGATTTCATCATTAATGAATAAATTAAGAAGGTGATCGGTGGCATTCCAAAAATAATAATTAATTTGAATCTTACAAATTGTTATCAACTTTAAATTACATTGACAAATTGATGAGTGTTTATTTGTTTTAAGTTGATCCGGATAAATCACTATCATTAACATCCAGTTAAATTCCTGCTGAATTGACAATGGATAAATATATATGTAATTAGGGATTATAGTTTGAGTTTGAAAATAATTGACAATGTTAATTAAGTTTTGAGTCACTACAACAAAGTAGATATTTAACTACGTTTTTTTTTGCGACATTCGCAAAATCGTCAACAAAAGTTATCATATTGTGACGATTTTTCAAATCATCATTAAAACTAAGCCTTTAGCGACTAACTAAAAAAGCGTCATAAAAGGAACAATATTTCGTGACGAATGACAAAAATTGTTCCCAAATGGTAAACATTTAGTGACGATTACTGAAAATCGTCATAAAATGATCCACAATGGGTTACGATTTTAGAAATTCGTCGCTAAATAAACTTTTAGTGACGTTTTTCAGAAATCGTCACCATAATTTGTTAAACATTTAGTGGCCAATGTCCGAAATTGTCACCAAAGGGTTCACAATTGGCGACGATTATATAAAATCGTCGCTAAAAAGACGTTTGGTTTTTTGCTAAGTTTTTGACATTGTCGCTAAAAGTAACTGTTCGGTGATGATATTTGGAAACGTCACCAAAATATCTACATTTGTTTACGAATTTTGAAAATCGTCACCAAATGTTGAACATTCAGTGGCGATTTTCGTCACCAAAAGTTCTACAGTAATTTGCAACATATTTAGTGACCATTTACCTAAATCTTCACCAAAGGGTTGACATTTTCCAAAATTGTTAAACTAACATTTCTATAATCTATCATAGTTAAGATATATTTTATTGGAGATTTGTTTTGAATGTTTACAACGTATTGTTGAAAAACCACACACAACATAATTTTAAGTGTTAAGTAGTAGTATTAATTATTCATTAATATTTACTAACATTGCAAAATTTAGTTATAAAAAATTTAAATAATTGCATCAATATAATAATATGATATATGGAGTAATAAGAACTTTGAATTAGAAGTTTAACAATTCATACAGTCATAGAACAAGAACAATAACAGTCCATACTCAATAGTACGTAGCTTGACCCCTATCTAGTAGAGAGGTTGTTTGACAAATTCTTACAGATACAATAATAAATCAACTTTAAGGCTGAGTCTAGTTGATTGCATTGATAAATGACAATGATATAATTATTTTTTTGAATTCCAAGTGACATGAGAGTCGGTAAAGGTAAATGAGTCCCCGATGTCTGGATTCTTGAGAAGGATCCTTTACGTTCAAAGGCACAATTGAAATAGTGATAGTTCCTCCCTCAGGTGTAAGGTTTTTCACACCCTCTTGCAACAGCGTTTCCGCTATAGTTAAACTTATAGAGGATATAGTGAATGAGTCGCCAGATTTAGTATGGAAGACAAGTTCTGCAGATGAACTGCCAATACGAAACGGTTTACCTAAAACACAATCAGTATAGAACTTAGATATTGTCATATTAGTAAACCGTTAAACGAACTGAAATTGGAGTGACATGCATACGTGAATGACGAGACGAAGTCTGTGGAATTGACAAATTTTCTAAAACAACTGATTTTCTTAATCCTTTACAGACCGTTGTGACATCGCTCCCGCCTCCATGGGCATACATGTCATCTTCGAGATTCAAGGAAGCTTAAAACAACATATAGTATATACCATCAAATGTGAATATATATAATAGCTTCATAAAAGGAAATGAGATGTACATAACAAGGAAAGTGATGTTGTTCGGATGATACTAAACATCTTGAAACATAAGATCAGCCATAGAAGGCAAATGATGATTAGTGTATTAAGTGGAGATTTTTTTGCATTGTTTATTTTTCAGTAAGGACAATTTTGGCATCCTCCCAACATAATGAATTAGGGCCATCCGAAACTAATCATCATGTCGACATTCCTTGATTAATAACGTTAAGAGGTATATTCTACAAATGTTGATTTAGAATAAAATGATGATATGTTTAACTCCAATTTTGATGGTAAGTGGTAAGTAGTCCAGTTTAGCACTTATACATCTTCAATGTGCCTAATGATATGAAAGTTGCTCTGACTAAAATTTCAGAAATATATTGTGTAGTTTGTATCACATGAAAATTTTATAATTTAAAATAGAATAGACAAGACTATGTTCTTGATGTACAGAAACATAGTATTATCTATATTGGGTTATATTACTATTAATAGAAATGAATTAAAGTAAAATACTCTTTAAGACCTTTCATCAAATAGGTACGAAGCTTTGATGAGGGAAGCGTTAAAGGTCGTTGGGAAGAAGCCAACCCATATACAAATAACAAAGACAGACAATAAATTATCTTCGAAACACAATCGTAAACACAACCTATACATCAAATGCATAATTAAGAATTCACAATAAACACCTAAAGGTATAAGTTAAACTTAGCACAACTTCTTTAATGAAAATAGAACAAAAGAATAATACTGATTCAGTTAATAATGGTTCTTCAACGGTGATGACCACAACACAGAACCTAAACAGAAGAGAGGATTTTGAGAAATGTTGACGGCTTGAACGAGAATGGAGTAGCCTTTTCTTGTGGTTGTCATTGAAAACCTAATACAAAATGACGTCATTTTTCTTGTTTAGGTAAACAATGTCGTTTCTTGTTTACTGTAGTTGTTTGAAAGTAGCATTAATTAATTTGCTAGATCTATTGTATTTGGTTGACAAACTCAGATGTAGCAACTAATACATAGTTCATCGCCAAAGCCCGCGGGTTCATAAATAATTTTTTTATAAATTTATATTCCTATTCCAAAGAAAACATAATTTGAATTAAAAATTAAATTATTCAATTGAAAACTAT
>JAOTBA010000002.1:3567388-3578486 GCA_025629845.1 Erythroxylum squamatum
TGAAGTGTGCTTACCTAAAAATCAATGTCAGGTTGACACAGTTGCATGCTATCTCTCTGTTCTAAAAGACATTTTCCTGAAGGCTTAAATATACTCTCTCTATTCTTTGGAATCGGTGGTGCAGAAGTTGCATTTGACAGACTTGGTATTAGAATGAAGAATGTTGTTTCAGTTGAGATTTTAGAGCTAAATTTAAGTCTGACAAATCTGTAAAAAAAAATTCAAAGAGTGAAGAAAAGTAAGATGAAGCAGCGGAAGGCAAAATGAGGCGAAGCAGCGAAAGCAGAAATGAGACGGAAGCAGAAGTCAAACTAAGACGAAGCGGAAGCCAAACTAAGACGAAGTGTGGAGACAAAGGTAAGACGAAGCGGAAACTAAGATGGACGAGAAACTAAGATGAAGTGAAGACGGAGGGAAAACTAAGACGAGTCTTACGTTCGACTTCGTCTTAGTTTTCGCTTCGTCTTAGTTTCTACTTCGTTTTCACCGTCATATTATCGGTCTCTAGCGACCGCGAGACAGTGTAATTTGTAAAACGCCAAACTTTTTTCCTGTAATGTTTTTATTAATAATTATCATGTTTCTTTAATAATAATAAATGTAATTAATAAATAATAATGAAATAAACACAAATGAGGAATTTAACAATACAAGTTCGTTTTTAATTCAAAGTCGGCACGGTGCATTTAAGTCTGACAAATCTGTAAAAAAAATTTCCAAAGAGTGAAGAAGAGTAAGACGAAGTAGCGGAAGGGAAAATGAGGCGAAGCAGTGAAAGCGAAAGTTAGACGGAAGCAGAAGTCAAACTAAGACGAAGCAGAAGTCACACTAAGAAGAAACCTGGAGACAAAAGTAAGATGAAGCGAAAATTAAGACTGAGGAGAAACTAAGACGAAGTGAAGACGAAGGGAAAACCAAGACGAGTCTTACGTTCGACTTCGTCTTAGTTTCCACTTCGTCTTAGTTTCCGCTTCGATTTCTCATATAATTGGGCACTTATATTAACTTTTAAATTGTTTAATTTGGTTTAGAACATACGGAAAAAAGGTAATGTAAGCCAAAAATAATTGGAATTGAATAATTGAAAATGAAACTTCAAACGATATTTGAACATACAAAAGCTTCAAAATACCAGACACAATTAGATCAGTATGTTGATAATAGACCAAATACTGCTAATGAACTACACATAAAAGTAAGCAGCAAGCTGAAGCAGTATGAAATTTGCATGCAAATGTCCAAGAAGCTTGCTTGTACAATTGTCTCTCTGATAATTGCCATTTCATGTTCACATTCTTTGACTTCTTCAAATGGAAATAGACAATGGCAGGTATCAAACATGTCCACCCAGCAATCGGTGAAGGCAACATTGTTTACATAAAAAATAAAGGCAAAAATATAACAAAAAATGTTTTAGAAGTTTAACAAACTACTGATTCTTCATGAGAAACTTTGCAGTTTAATAAACACTGCATATCTAAGACAGTACTATGGTTATCATATATAGCCGTCAACTTCATATGTGAATTGAGTTCCCAATAACATCAAGATCTCAGGCCTCAAGGGTGAAAATTAGAGCATTAAATGCCATATACCTTTTCCAATAGTACCAGCCACTTAATATAGGCTACCTAAATATAATACAATACTACTCCACAGCCTCATCTAGAATCAGAAGAATCAATAATTTCAATTTGAAAACTGCCATCCAATTCATGATGCAAGCCTCTAACTCCACAATATATGATGAGCTCACAATTCAAGTTATTTCTTATTCTTGTTAACATTCCCTGGTAACAAATTTGAGAGGTCATTGTTTGAGTTGAATAAACAATTACCTTCAGATCGATATCTGATATAGAAGGAGAACCGATATCATCAGAAGTAGCAGACCTGAAGTCTTCAAACGTCCAAGTTGACAACATAGTGATCTGCAGCCATGAATGCTAGACACGCATTAAGGGCAGTAAACATAGAAGGGAAGGTATGATAAACCCTTACCTTTCCTGACTTCATTGCATCCTTTATCCGAGTTTTGTCATCGTGATACTGTTAACATACAAAACAAGTTAGACCTGTAAAAAAGACAACATTCAACACATTCGGACAGCAAACATGTTAAAGAAAAGCTTAAGAGTTACAAGTAGCATTGAGTCACACAATTACTCGGAGCTAAAATCTCAAGTCCCCATCTAGTGCCAAGACAGGAGAGAAAAATCAACAAACACCTCATACAAGTTTTCCCAGCCTATCCTCTCTTTACATTTTCTTAAATCCATAAAATATCAAAATGGCATTTTACATGAGCCGTTAAAGTTTCTCTACTGGTTATCTTGCTGGTCCAAACAATTAAGTAGTGTCCTTAACATCACATCCATGCAAAATTGAGATAGTGGAATCTGGAATTTTTGTTCAGTTTCTAATTAAATACAGCACACAAGATGCACCAAATTTTCACCACTAATACTATCATTAGAACAAAATTAGACTGAAATACAAGAGTTTCACCATTAGTTCCTGTTCAAACAAAAAAAGTGCTATAAAACTTACAAGAGGTTTACTATACCTGGTAAACAAGTAAGCGGTCAAGTTTTTCGAGGCGCAAGCACCTTTCATCATCCTCCAAGCGATCTTGAACTTTGCGCCACTGGCTATTCACCTGTGATTGAAAAGCAGACCATGAGACACTTCAGAAATCAAAATCAAAACCATGAATATCTCATTAATACCTTAATGAAGTCACACGACTCAAGAAATTTTCTATATTCTGCCAGATGTTGCTTGTGCTCCTCTGCAGCCTTTTCCTTTTCCTGAATTATGTGGAGGCATAAGTAACAGCATGATAAGACAGATCATCACATCATCTTACTCATAAAATCAAAACTAATCATTCTATACCAATGCATGAAGTTTGTATTCATAAATAATAAAACAGAAATAAATACACAGCCCTTCCTTACCTTTCTCTCCAGCTCCACAACATAGCTGTCAAAAAGATCCTCCCTGTCTCTGGCTTTTTCAACAGCCTTAAACTGTTCATCATTCTCGAACAAACTGACAGCTTTACTGATAGCAAATAATGCAGAGTTAAGATACTGAAATCTTCATATGTAGAGCCATAAGTACTGCACAAAGAAACAAAACTCCAAAAAATAATGCAGAGAGACTTGAACCTCCATTTCATTGATGAAGTAAGTTCTGTGGACTCCTGAAACAAGATCAAAGTACGGAAGGCATTGTCACAATGAGAAATATATACCAAAGAAAGAAAAAAAGAAGAGCCTCAGCTGCATTAACGTACTTCTAACATCTTTGTGAATTTCTCTCTAGCTTTTTTCTGCCTCATTCTCCTCTCCTCAGCCTCTATCTTTTTCCTATGACCCAAGTACTTAAACACCAGAGACGAAGAAATTTAAATCAGTACCTGAGCACTACATTAAATGACTGCACAACAAACTCCTTGAAATATGTTTACCGCATTAAATGCTTGCTTCCGTTCTCCGGGTGTTTTCAGTGCACCAAATCGTTTGTCACTAATGATCTCTTTCATTGTCTAATATAAGATTGTAACATCAATAAATAGTCATTCAAGAGGACATAAATGGCAAGAATGAAACAAAATCATGTTACCTGTTCCCAAGTCCAATCAGACTGAACATTTACAGATTCAAGAAGAGCTCTGAATGCGTTTTTTGCCTCCTGAAGACATGAATAGCATAATTAAGAAACAAACACAGACAATAAAAATGACATTAATGGACAGCAGTGACCACGGTTTTCCAGCATGGAAAAAAAATTATGCCACCACTCTTTTTATGGATCAGGATGAATGTTGATTGGAAATTGATTCTATAATACCTGTTTATTGGCAAATACTAAAGGCTCATCATATGAGGTCTTCTCCTCCAACGAGGCCAAATTAGTTTTACCAGCATCAACAGTTCCTTTTCTTGCTTCCTGCAAGCAACACATTCAACACATCAAATTAAAATTGATCATTTCTCTCACAAGCATGCAGACTTTTGAAAGAAGAGCATTAGGTTGTAGGTATATGCAACTGTGGATGATCAAAACAAGATACATATATCTCTTCCTTGTTCTCCACAGTATGAAATAGCATTTATGTTTATTTAAGTTGAGCAAATATTCATCCCCAATTAACAACTTTAAGTCAGAACGTCAAGTTAAAACCTCAAGATCCTGATTGAATGATCCGTTCCCAGAACTTCCACCGCCATGGATTGCTATATTGTCAAAACCACTCCTGCAAATTTTTCAAGAAATGCAAGGCAACAATCAAAATACAGGACATCCAAATTGCAGACATCTTCACAATATAAAAAGGACAAGGATTCATACAATGATGTTGCCTGAGCATTGGATGAAGGACTAGGAACCACAGTACTCTCTGAAACAGAGGTTGGCAAAGCTGTCGTGGCAGCAGGCGGTTGGACGCTAGCAGTGCTTGTTGGTATAGAACTTGTAACAGCAATATTTGCTGATTCTGTAAATATCATAGAGGAAGAATCAGCAACAGGTACCACAGGTGAATTTGAAGCTACTCCAGCCAGTGGCGCAGATGGACCAGAGGCAACTGAAATATTTGTGTTAGAAGCATCCTCCACCGTGGCAGCAGCAGTTGGTGGGACTTGAGAAGTAGCATCTGTCAATGCTTGATTTGCCTGAATAACTGTTTGTTGAGCTTGCTCACGAGCTAACTGGAAACAAGCAATGAAGAGTTTAAATCAGAATGCAGCAGTACAGAAGAGGAAACTATTTGAGAACACTTTTATACCTTGAGTTCATCAGGCATTGACCATTTAGATTGCTTTGTAACCTTGTTATAGTAATACCTGCATAAGGCATCCACAATTAAGCTACATTTCTGTAAAAACAAAAGATTCAAAACCCATCCTGATAAAATATTTATCATAAAAGTTGATTAATCAAGAAGTAAACACACTTCTTCCCCTCTGGAGTTGTGAATTCCTTCCAGACAGTAGATGCATCAGCTCTCTGCCAAAATAACATTAATTGTCATGTAAAGAATCTTAATAGTAAGAGATATAACAAAGGATACACTGTTAGCATATTTACCTAAAATTCCAATATAACTGGAAAGAAACAAGATAAATTTGTTTATTCAAGATGTGTGACAATCCAACAGGCAAAATCACATAGATATATTAGGAGAGAGTGAAATGTCAAGAATACGAATTATAAATATAACAGCTGTATGTGTGCTAAAAATGTAATGGAAAAATATCTCAGATAAAAGAATAATGAATTCTGCTACCTCAAAACAGCTTAAAATATACTGCAAATTAGCAATGGTCGCCAATTATTTGATTCATTTTGAGCATATCCACTACAAGCCATAACTGGCCCAAATATTTCAAATGTGATAGAAATAGAGCAGAAAAAGAATGTGAAACATGTACGGTTAAAATACAAACCACTTGAAAACAGTTGCAACACGTAAATTTCATAAAGTATATGCCAGATAACCTTTGTTCAGCCAAACAAAAAAGGTTAACCACCAAAGGGCCACAACATGAATAATGCAAACGACAATGCCAGGAAACAAAACTTGATTTTGTTAAGGAACAGTTACGAACGGAAAAGGGTGAATGAAACACAAGCAACCCTCTTCTGGTGATCAATAACCATCAAAGAGGTCAGGCAAAAGAACCGAAGCATGCAAAGCTATTTCTTGAATAGAATCCTCTACGGGTATTTTACTGATAGGTTCTATAGGAACAGGACAATTCTATTTGGTCAAATACCTAGCGACAAACTCCTATGTTCCTTTCATTACAATATTTCTGAACAAGTTCCTAGATAACAAGCCTAAACAATAATCAAACAGGAACCTGAAACACCAATGAGTTGATTAAAGTTGAACAACGGGGAAATCCAGATGGACAGAGTAACACAATGCTCCACAAAGAAACTGACATATAGTAACTTGGTAATAAAGGACAAGTGGAATTAGACATGATACTAAGATATACATCATTCAAGATATGTAATATCTTTGATACTAATCTATATCAATCACAATCAACCACATTCCATTCTCATTCTAAAACTTCATTAGGAAATAATGAGAAAAATAAGGCAGTTGTTATTCATGTTGGTTAAACATGTCAATAAGACAAAGCTAAAAGCTTTCCCAACATGACAAAGAAAAAGGAAATAACAAAATATTGCCTGCCTCGAGAAACTGAAAGCCCGCCTTCACAATGAGCATATAGACCAGTCGTTAAATTTCTCCACACTTGCCATGACAGCTACAGACCAGTAAAACAAACATGCAAAGAAAAGTAGAACTCAAATAAAACAGTGTCGATCAATTAAGGAATGACTATATTATTACAACCACAAAAAGGGAACATTGTTCTGAACAAATAACAAGATATGTCAAACGAGCACGTAAGGCAATTAGCAGGGGCAGCATGTAGACTTTAAGAAGAATGAACTCATGGATAATGGCTAACCTCAATTGGTGTCATCAATTCAAAGGGCTTCTCCCAACTAGACTGCTTTGTTTTCTTGTTGTAATAATATCTAGCAAAATAATTTATACAAAAGATGTCAGGTATTGCAACACACAGAACATGAATGTTTTCAATGATATTCGTATTACCACAAGTGAGAGATTAACATGAAAAGAACAACTACTGAACAAAATATATATATATATATATATATATCTAATAGGATAAAGATCTTAAAAAAACAGAATATGACACCTCCAACAAATGCATACCTCCTCCCATCGGCAGCTGTATGCTCTTGCCAGTCAGATGAAGATTGCTGAGATAGATTTGGAATGTTTGCTGTCTGTAGTCGCAAAAGGAATAAGAGTTTAAATACATAACAAAATGATCACAGGTAAAAATAGCAAAGAAAATGATGCATAGAGAAGCAAAAGCAAAATAATTGCCCCTGAAGAAAATCTAAGCCATTGTTGATGAATATATGTAACTGCATTTGCCATTAGAGAAAATTAATTGCTCAAGAAAAGCAAATTATAACAGCCAGTGGTAGACAGAAAAAATAAAGAAACAATTAAAAAGGAGCATAAAGTACTCTAAACATACTTACAGAATGGTTTCACTTCACAAAGCAACAACATATGGACAACTTACAAATTAACTTCCTGAAAAGCTCAAGAATACACCTCATGCTATTTCAATAAGCACATTGCCTATGCTGAGTAAAAGGGCTTGATCACTGTCTATCCAACAAATTTAAATATGCAGATAGCAAACTAATGACGGACAGTCCTTCACTAAAAACAATTAAGATAGCAATTAATTTTTTAGAGGAAATTTTCCGAGCATCTTCAACACTACTCCAAACAAAAACAAAGTATATTGACATTGAACCATGGAAAACATACACCCTCCGGTTAGAAGAAAAGAAGATGAATGAACACTCACTGAATCTGAAAAAGATAGAGGAGGCTGCTGTCCACCAGGTTGAACAGGCACAGCCGATGATGAACTGTGACCTCCAGATGACAGCCAAGTTTGTCCCCCTACAGGTAAAACAGGGGCATGCGATTGTGACATAGACTGGAATTGTGAAAATGTATTGGCACTGTTTTGCGGCTGCACAAAATTGGATGGTACGTACTGAAACAAAAAATGTAAGTAATGCAAAAAGTAGTTAATTAAATCAGCAAGACAATTTGAGAAAGAATTCGCAAGTAATATCTTACAGCATAAGCGGAAGAGTGAGGAATTCCAGATGCTCCCATATGAGGAGCCGTTGGCTGTGACTGTGGTGAGCCAGATGTAAGAGGTCTATTTGGTTGACCATAAGGCATAGGCATAGCCTGAGATAAAGATGTAGCGACACCAGGCTGAGCTGACCATGGTGGTAGATGCTGCATTGGTTGAGAGAATTGCAACTGTTGATTTTGACCAGACTGCATCCCAACATTAGAAGTAGGAATCGGTTGTCCACCAGGCCGAAACTGCTGAGAACCTGTGGGAATGAATGGCTGTCCCTGCTGCGTTGGAACCATTGGGCGAAACTGCAAGGTCATGTATACAGTAGTAAAGACAAGATTGTGAACAAGTTCCAAACAAAAGAAGTCACCACAGTAGAAGAAATTACTTGCATAGGTAAGGGTGAAGCAAAACTTGGGGGACCCAAGGATCCAACTGCAGGTGGCCAAGGTGGCTAGAGAGAGAGAGAGAGGAGAATTAATAGGAAAAATTAAGCATTATTTCCTTGCAGAACATTTAACAGGCATAATATAAATAAATACACAAGAAAGAACAACCACGGCCAGTGGGAATGAAGAGAGATGAGAAGTCTAAAAAGAAGAAAATTTTCTGCTGGGAGTAACTATGTCAACACGTCAGCACAGTAAACCATAGCCAATTGGATCTCGAATAGATTTAATTTGTTAAACTAGGATTCAAATCAGATCAGGGTTCTACCTGTCCACCAGATGATTGAGAATTATTGGCCATTCCAGCACATTAGTAAAGCTTCTGACAGCTACAAGGATTAGCACAGAACTACCAATAACTTCCCATCGAAACTAGTAACACTTCTAACTGAAACTCAGCAACACGGCACGTGTCTGCAAAACCTTAGCGGCCTGTTGGTTTCAAGCACATAAATGCTCCAATATTAAACAGTTTCCTAGATAGACAAATGTTCATAACAATACACATAGTGAACCCATCAAAACATACTATATAAGTTGTAAATGGCTGAAATAGCCACTATCCAGCCGGAAAGGAGAGAAACTCGTTCACAACGAAGCTAGACATGGAGGAAATTAAGCGCCAATCTCTTTCAATTATTGAATGCCCGTTGAAAAGCACGCGTTCATTTCACAAATTCAAGTACTGGTCGCTAATTCAAGATTGTTCACCATGAAAAAAAAGAAGAAATATACCAAAAAACAACTAGACACCAGTTTTTTGTGTTTGATCAAAAACATATATTCAAATATTGAGACAAACTGGAAAGGATTTTTTTTTAAATGTGGAAACTATTCGCTGCGAGAAACAAGCAAAAAAGCTCTTAGAGATTCAGAAAATAGAAATTAAATTGTTCAATCGATTTTTCCAATTCTAGCTTGTAATTTACCTAGAGGCACCAACATCAATAGAAGAGGAACGAATTGAAGATACAGTTTTACTTACAAGAAGGGCAGAGAACCAACCGAGTTGAGTAAACAGTTTCGAGAGGAAATAGCAAAGATCTCTCAGAGCCAGTTCTGGATGTTTAGGGTTTAAGAAGCAAACAGGTGTTCTGTTTTTTTTAACCTCTTTGGCTTTGGGGGAAAATTATCGACGTTCGCTTGTTTGTATGTAAATATTGGGAGAGAACACCGAACAGGTCGTAGCTTCTGAATTAAATGCCTTTTATGGGTTTCTGTGACTTTAAAACCCTTTTATTTTTATAAATGTAAACAAGCATTTAATGGTAGAGGTCCGGATCGGATTGTAATACCCACCCGTTTGGGGCTTGGCCCAAGATGTCCTTCGATTCAATCTAAGTGTAATAAACAAATATGTAAATTCTTTTTTTAAATAATTCTTTTTAAAGAAGATAACCAAATTATAATGCACTTCAATTTGAAAAAATATAATTATTCAAGAATAAGGTTATTTAATAATTTATATATTATATTTAATAATTTATTCATTGCATAAAATGAAATTTTATTAATATAAAAATTTAAAAGAAGTTATCAACATATTTTTTATAATTTTAATTATTTAAATTTATAAATTAATTTTTACAGGCAGGTTTGATTGTTTGGAAACAGATTCTTTAATAAATAAGGATAAGTTTTTTTTTTGGAAATTGGTTGTGATTATATTATTAGGCCATCCAGTCTTAATCTTAAAGCATCAATAATATAATCATTCGAGGGAATAACCCACTCCATAGAGTCCGGAATTAACAACGCAACTCATGCTAACAGATGAGCTACATTATTAGTCATCTTATGAACATGATGTAAAGAAACGTCATCAATCTCGCTTAACAGATATTTACAATAAGAGAATACCAAATTATGACTAACATTGTATTCTGCTTGAGTTAATGATAAAGCTTTCACCACAATTAAAGAGTCTGTTTCAACCTCAATGTTTGTCCATCTTTTTCTCTTGATCCAGCTTAATGCCTCCCTTATGGCTAAGGATTCTGCCATGAAAGGATCAGAATCGCCCCGTAGACTACATTAACGAGCTAAGAGGACTGAACCATCATCTTTGCGCACAATAATACCCTCACCCAAAAAACCAGTAGCTGAGGTTGCTGCATCAACATTGGCTTTTAGTTTCCCAAGAGCTGGAACTTGCCAATTCAAATTGTTATCTACTTGGTCAGCAGCTCTATGACTTAGAACCCGTACTTGTAACCAATCTGCCAGGAAGCGGCGTCCCCACTGAACAATTCTGACCGGGCTGCTCCATTTAGTTTTCCAGACCACTGCATTTCTATGTTCTCAAATTAACCAACACAACATAACTAGTAGTTGTACCTGTTCACCATTTAAGATTTGCAAAGTTTGCATTATCCACTCCATGAAACTTGCTGCCTGTGGGAACAGATTGCCCAAAGTTGAAGATAACCAACTTTGTTGCACAAATGGACAAGTGACTAGTGTACGAAGAGCTACTTCAGCGTGTTGATGACACAATGGGCAAGTATCCAAGAGTGCTACTATTCTCTGGTTCAGCTGACTAGTTGTTGGTAAGATATTGTTGCATGCTCTCCACATGACTGATAAACATTTCGGAGGAACTTGTAGCTGCCAATCTGCCATAGCTTCCGCCAAGTAGCGGTGTTCAAGAAAATCCGCGAACCTGTGAACCGGACCTGAACCGCATGAACCGAACCTGTAAACAAGGTTAACCGAACTTGAGTTTAGGTTAGGTTCGAACCGAACCTGAAAAATCAGGTTCATGGTTCAGGTTCAGGTTTCTAACTTACGGTTCTAGGTTTAAACCTGAACCTGAAATACCCAAAAAAATCTATCATATATTTAGATATAATTTAAGAGGATATTAATAATAATAAATTTACTAGTATTTACTATATTAATTCTTGA
>JAOTBA010000002.1:3584274-3599422 GCA_025629845.1 Erythroxylum squamatum
GTTAAGTGACCGTTTCATCACAATAGCTTAAGCTGTTGTGTGAGGCCAACCTAATTGGTTTTATATATTCACTAACAGTCCCTCCCACTGTGTTGCTGTAATTTACAGAAGGGACTTCAGTAAATAACACTCACCGGATAATAATTAAAAATATTATTTTCTTCGTCGATAAGTTTATCGAGAGAATGACAGGTGTGTCGATTGGCTCGTTACTTACGCAAAATATTTTATAGTTGGTGTCACTTATTTTAATACTACACCTATCAAGTGTCATCATATCCTTTTAGAGAATAAATCGGGGACCTGTTTCTCCTGATCTGTTTTGTAAGCTATTTTTATCAGTTTCCTTTTAATTAAAAAAATATTATATTTTAACCTTAAAATATTTTTAAAAAGTGCACTGAGGTATTTGAAGGCATAAGTAATAATAGCAGTGGTTAGTGGTTAGTGGTTGGTGTTAGAATTTATAATGAACCTATATATTCACACACAAAAAAAGTTAGACCACACATAAATTTAAGTAAAGTTCTATCCTAAAATGAATTAGTGATAGGTGGAATTGCCCACTAATCTTATATATCAGTCTTCTTTTCTTTCTTTCTCTAATATTGGACAAACTCTCACTTTATATTTCAACTCACTCTTTTCACGTGTAAGGTTAATTTAAAACTTAACACGTGACATAATCTATCATTTTGAGGTATTAACAACTAACATAAAAATAACTTGCTACGATATTATGTTAAAATTTTCAAAAATCTATGGACCTAAACATTAAAAAAAGGCCATATATAAGCCAAGGATATTTGCATTCGCCAAACTCATGTCTCCTCCGCTCATCCAGGTCATTTCCTTCGCATATTTTCATGTGATTTGTATAAATCCAATACGTGCAGCCATCAATCGATCTTATCTTTATTTGGATATATATTGAGATATTATGAGAAATGGGAAAAGAGATAAAGAAAGCAAAGTAAAAAAAAAAAAAAGTAAAAAGCAATCGAATATTATTTCATCGTCTCGAAGTCACCCATGACTCAACCCCATCCATAGCTCCTCCATATTATGTTTGACATTGACGTGTCAGTAGCGTGTGTGGCCTAGAAATTGCCACGTGGGCCCACAATTTGGGTTTCAATACCACCATCACCATTAGTACGACCAAAACCACACACGTATACGTGTATATATAATGAAATAATAATAATGATAATGAGCAAAGGTAGATGATGTTTGTTGGTAGTTGTGTTGGGCTTAGAGAGAGCGAGATGTGGATAGAGGGAGCTGGCTTCCCGTTCGCCGACAGCCCTCTCATGGGCCCACCACAGCCTCAATCGTCCCATCTTGCGTCACTCTCTCTCGTACCATTCCCCCCGGCCCTTGTCTATTTGTGGGGCCCACCTGCACACCATGTTCTTCTTTTGATATTTTGGATGCGATGCTCAATCAAGCGGTCAATCACCACTCTTTTTTCTTTTACTTTTTTATGACAATAATATTATTTTATATTTTCCTTGTCAATTTTTAATTAAATGCCTTAATTTTAACAATTATTAATATTTTATCTATAAGTATAATTAATATAATTTTTGCAATAAATACATAAGCAGTTATTCATTTGATATTTAAACATTATTTAAGAAAATATATTACGTGATCTTTTTAAATTTCAATTTTCATTTTGTTATTTAAATTTAAAATTTTTGAATACTTAATTGAATTTTTTAAAAAAGTTGGTTAATCAAATAAAAATATTAGAAATTTTTTAATTTATTTGCCATTATTATTTTTGAAAAATATTAGATAACAAATCGTAAATTATTTATTTCTAATAAAATCATACTATTATTAGCTTTGGTTATAAGAGGAAGCCAGCTCAGGGATGCTTTCTAAGGGACCGCGTTTGGCTATTAAAAGAGTCGAATAATTGGATAAGAAAAGCGGTCTATTTCATGGGTGACAGACTGCAATAACATTTATTCATGTTTGGAGTGGGGAGAGGGAGACACTTACGTGTTGTGCATAGTTGATGTCTTGTTTTATGTAATTGTATTCAGAGGATAATTAAAAATGCCATGAAGTATTTATATGCTCGGCTTAGAAAGAAAGACCTTAAGAATTAAGAGACTACTTCATATTGTAGACTTGTAGATAAAGATCTGACCTGTTGTCTTGCTTAATCATCCCAAAGACATGTCGTGAAGTCCCAATTATGTGCATTAACATTGGTGTTGCCTTTCACAAAACAAGGTTCCATAACCTTTCCAGGGTTGTCTTGCACGAAATGAGGTATTGAAATCGTCATATCCTTTTAATTGCTACAGTTATTCTATGTCCGGTTGCTCGTAACATTGAGCTAATTGAAAATTTGAAAGGATTTAGTTTCGCAGAAGTCACGTGGTTCAGTTTCAGTTGCTTTGAACTATGTCTGTAGTTGCTTGATATAAAGCAACTGTATAGCAAATGTAAATTTTCTATCACACACGAAAACAGAAAAGTTAAATGCAAACTAAGCAATTCAATACCGAAAATTTGTTAATATAGTTAGGCACACCTTGTCTACGTCTGCAGGGCTCTCACCTAGTTTAATCACTTTCACTGACGACAATAGTTGTATACAAGGTTTCACTGAGCCTACTCACTCAACCCTTGACACTATCTCTCGTCCTCACTACCCGTGAAAGTAAATCACACTCAATAACACGATCACCTTATGCTAACCTCAACAGAAGATTTTCTCAACAATGTTCAATAATAAAGACGATAATAAAACAATTCAAATGCTTGAAATAATAAAGAATATAAACAAAGACGCTTGATGGTATATGTCCAATTATCTTCATATACTCAATCATCAAGCAGATTATCAAACCCTAAAAATGCATTCATTAAATCATAATCAAACTTAATCAATCTCTTCCTCACATAATCAATCTTTTTCTCATATAAATCATGTGAAAGTATATTACTCAAACTCATATAACCTACTATGCGGAGAGAAATCAGGATAAACTTGAAAAACCTAAATCACAGAAAACCCGAATCTTCCTACAGGTTTTCAATCAAGCATCAACATTTTCTTGACATTACTCTGTAAATCAAAATCCAAAAATAGAATTATCAAATCATCAAGTAGAACCTCATTTTCGCATCAAAATACTATTCAACAAGTAAGGAAAAGCCAGACATACACTAAACACCTAAACCTTAGAAAACCCATAAATCAAAAACTCAAAAAGTCTAAACGTTAACTCCTTTAAATCCTTTTTGGTTTTTTATTTTATTTAACAAACAACAACAATATACTTCAAAAGTGTAAAACGCATAATCTCTGTGCTTCTCGAAGAAATTCAAACATAGCCTTATTCTTCGTCACATTATCTCTGTCATCAACTGTTTTGTTGGTTCTTCCTCCAAAGCAACCAACTGTTCCTCTGTCTTAACAGTTTCTTTTCCAGTAGCAACTAACTGTAGATCTGGATAGTTTATGGTATTAACTCCCTTGCATGTCTATTCTGATATGTGAGACTGCAATATGTAGCAGTTATCCGCCAATCTTCTATCACTTACTAAGCACTCTCCTTGTTCATTCAACACCCTTGCACCCATAATTAGTAAATTTAACTAACAACCTATCATCACAAAGTTGACTAATACTTACCAAGATGGTTTTAAAATCTTCAACGTGAAGCACATTTTTTAAGTTTGGTAGTCCATCCATTCAAAGGGTCCCTCTTCCAATTATCGAAGTCTTCTTTCCATCGCCAATGGTATGTGGCCATCTACAAAACTTTAATAATTTGTCAAGTAACTTCTTTTACCAATCATGTGACGTAAGCACTCACTGTCAAAACACCAATCACTATATGAAGTAGGCCTTATAGATTTAAAAGCCACTAGTGCTTGTAATTGACCCTTTCTAACCCAAATGTATTTAAGTAACAAGCGTTGCAGCTGGAAATTCATAAAAGATTGTCTAGATTTTCGGTTTTTACTCATCTAAAATATCATTTATAACAACTTGTAACAATTTGGTTTTATGTGCCCATTTACCATACAAAAATGACAAGTATATATAAATTTTTGTTTCCTCCTTAAAGTTTCTCCTTGGACAGATCTGGCTACGTCATTTTTCTCATCGTTCATTTTAAAACACCTTTATAGCCAATCTCTTGAAGACCTCCTTTAATCTTATCAATTTCTATCAACTTTTTGATACCTCCATTTAACATTCTTATCCCTTTTTCCGTACTCACCAACTTCAACTTTGTTTTATTTATTTCATCTACTGTAGATAATAACTTTTTCTCCAGATCTTCAATGGTTTTCTTCATGGTAGAGTTTTCCTCCTTCAGCTTCTCATTTTTCTGATATGTTTGGACCCATTTAGCATACATTAACTCATAAACTTTGCAAATATCCTCCCTTTTGTAATTCGAATCACTATCATCATTGACATAATATAAACAAAAACTTTGGACTAGTTCATCTGCATTTTTCTTGGAGTTTTAGACTGATTCATCTTCGTTTTCGCCATCAATTTCTTCTCTGGTTGCTGTTAAGCAAGTAACTGGATTTCTGTTGTATAAAGCAACCAGCATAACACTATCACTCACAATTTCTTCTTCGCTGCCGTACTTACTTTCAAATTCGTTTTTACTCAAAGTGCTGGTGCAAGACTTCCCTTTTCTCCTTTTAAGAGTGTCTGTATATTTCGCTTGCAGATGTCCGAAATCTTGACACTCATAACATTGTATCTTCTTTGCTTTTTGCTTGTTGTTTAAAGTTATTGTTGGAAGAACTCCCACCATTATATCTGAACTCAGGTCTATCTTTTTTCACCTTATTTAGCCACTTGCTGAAATTTCTTATTAGCGACACCAAATTATCATTTTCATCAGAGTCGTCTCCTGAATCATTCACGGATTTAGCAACTTTAGCTTGCAAAGCCAACCCTTTGCTCTTCTCATGCTTATATCTCAACAAATTCATCTCAAAGATTATGAAAATCCCAAATACTTTATCCAAAGATAACTCATTAATGTCACGAGCTTCTTCAATGACTACAATTTTTGGTATGAATTTAGGAGGCAATGATTTCAATGTTTTCTTGACAAGTTTCATATTTGAATACTTTTTCCTAAGTTGATGTGCTTGATTGGAAATATCATGCAGTCACTCATGAAAGTCTTCGATAGTTTCACTTTCCTCCATTTTAAGCTCTTCAAATCTGGTAGCCAACGCTTAAAGTTTTAAAGCTATCACCGATTTTGATTCCTCGTGTATTATTTATAATGTATCCTATGCTTCTTTTGCGAATTCGCAAGTTGATATCATACTGAAACATCTATCATCTACAACACTGAAAATCGCATGTATTGCTAGAGAGTTATCAAGTGCTTCTTCTTCTTCAGCCCTTGTCCATTCAGATGGATCTTTAAGCAATGTTTCTCCCTTTCCATCAGTCATCATTGGATGTATCCAGTCATTTAAAACCGAATTCTATGCTTTTGTTCCCCGTGCCTGAATGAATCCTCTCATTCGTGATCTCCACGTAAGATAATTGGAACTACCTAGCAATGAAGGCCTGGTGATCAATGCCCCTTCTCTTGTAGCCATACTAGCGAAACACAAATCTGCACCAACTTGATTTAACAAGTTCTGATTCAGTAAACCTTGCTCTGATACTAAATGAAAATCTTTAAGGATATAGTTTCACACAAATTATGAATAAGCCACAACAGCTATAAGCTTTCTGACAAATACGAAAACACAAAAATCAAATACGAAATAACAGATCAACACTCAAAATTTGTTAACGCAGTTCGACACATCTTGTCATTGTTTGCAGGATCCTCACTCAACTTAATTACTTTTACCTACGACAATAGTTTTATACAAAGCTTCACTGAGCCGACTCACTCAACCCTTGACACTATCCCTTGTTCTCACTACTCGCGAAAGTAAATCATACCTAATAACACGACCACCTCGTGTTAACTTTAACAGAGAATTTTCTTAACAATGTTCAAGAATAAAGATGATAATAAAATAACTAAAGTGGTTAAAATAATAAAGAACATAAACAAAAATATTTAAGAAAGAAAACAACTTCCTTAATAATATAGCTTCGTCAATGAAATAATAACAAGTTATCTGTCAAGAAATCTACCGTGAAGCTTCAATATCGTCACTGGAACATCCACGTACAGCAGTAGAAAAATCACCAACAAAATAAACGTTTTTTCACTTAAACGTTACAAATTATAGAGTTTCAACCACATAAAAAACTGTTTTCCAACAAAAACACGAACATCAACAGTCTATAATGGTCATACAAAAACTAGCGAGATTTAGTGAAATCCCCATAAAATGAGTTTTTAAAATATAATCCTAACATATCCCAAAAATTCTAACTGCCAATTAACAATGTACCTATCATTTTAGACCCATTGCTCTGTGTAATGTGCTTTATAAAATTGTGGCAAAGGTTCTGGCTAATAGATTAAAGGATATTCTGCCTCACATTGTTTCTGCTGCACAATCTGCTTTTGTTCCTGAACGCTCAATCCATGGTAATGTTATGTTGGCCTTTGAACTAATCCACTGCATGAAGAGGAAGAAGAGGGGGAAATCAGGAGCTGTAGCGTTAAAACTAGATATACGCAAAGCATATGACCGCATTGATTGGAAATACTTGGAATTCATTATGGCACAAATGGGCTTTGACAGAAAATGGATTGCTTACATCATGATGTGTGTTACCTCGGTGACCTATAGTGTTCTGTTAAATGGCAATGACGTGGGTCCAATTACACCAAAACGAGGCCTCAGACAAGGTGATCCACTTTCCCCATACCTCTTTATCTTATGTGCCGAAGGATTAACTTTCTTATTACGCAAGGCAAAAGAGGACAACACCTTGCAGGGGTTTCGAATGGTGAGAAGAGCCCCGTCAATCTTGCATTTACTGTTTGCAAATGATAGTTTTCTCTTCTTTCGAGCAAGTATGGCTGATTGTTTGAAGATTAAACAGATACTGGCAGATTATGAGCAAGCTTCAGGGCAGGCGGCAAACTTTCAGAAATCTGGGATTTTTTTCTCCTCCAACGTGGGGCTACGGTTGGCTAGTGAGTTGAAAACAATTCTAGGCGTTTCAACACCTCTGGATCATGGCAGATACCTGGGCTTGCCCTCCCTTATAGGCAGAAACAAGAAACAAATTTTCTCCTTCCTCCAGGAGCGATTGAAAGGGAGGCTTTGCAGTTGGAAAAACAGATTTCTCTCACGTGCAGGTAAGGAAATTCTTCTCAAAACCGTAGCCCAAGCCTTACCCACTTATAGTATGAACGTGTTCTTGATCCCACTTACCACCTGTGATGCACTTCAAAAGATGATGAACTCTTTATGATGGGGTAATAAACCCAATGGAGGGAACCGGCTGCACTGACTAACTTGGGGTAGAATGTGTGGGCCGAAGATAGAAGGTGGGCTTGGTTTCCGATTGTTACACTGGTTCAATATGGCAATGCTAGCTAAGCAGGGTTGGAATCTAATTCATAACCCTTCTTCCCTCGTAACACAAGTTTTCAAAGCTAAATACTTTCAAAGGACATCCTTCCTAAAAGCAACTACCGGATATAATCCCAGCTTTATTTGGAGGAGTATGTTACACGCTAGAGATTTGCTGGCTCTAGGCACCAGGTGGAGAGTCGAAAATGAAGAGACCATCTCTGTCTGGCAAGACCCATGGTTACCGAGGAATGCAGATTTTTTCATTCGGTCACCAGTGGTAGAGGGACTTGAACTTATGAAAGTGAAAGACCTAATGCTACCAGACGAGAGGGCATGGGATCTATAATACATCCAAGGCCTTTTTTGTGATATTGATGTGCAAAAAATTATTTCAATTCCTATGCCTCTGACCAGTCACCAAGATAAGATGATATGGCATTTTACGAGAGATGGATTTTACTCAGTAAAGTCTGGCTATAGAGTTGCCCTTAACTGGCTAAGCCCCATGGCATCTACCCATCCCAGCCAAATCAAAGGAATTTCTTTGGCGAGCTTGTAGGAGGATTCTTCCGGTGAGAGCCACCCTTAGGCGACGAGGTCTGGCCACAGAGGACATCTGTCCTTTTTGTGATGAGACGGAAACAATCTCCCATGCTTTACTACATTGTGCCCATGTTAGAGCATGTTGGGATCTATTACCCCTACGTCCTATTGCTCCAAATTTTGTTACTTTTTTGCAGGATCTCTTGAAGGGAAGGGGAGATGAGGTGCGTCGGGCTTGTGTACTGTTGTGGCACATATGGCAAGCCCGCAACTCCTTCATATGGCAACATAGTTGACTTGACCCACGGGCCATAGTGGCATCATCACACCGATCCTTGGAAGAATGGACAACTGCCCAAGCCCAGATGCGGGATGCCAGTACACCATTAGGGGTGGCTGCACCAGTAACCCGATGGTCAGGCCCACCTAATGGAGCTGCCAAGTGCAACTTTGATGCTGCAGTTCACGATGTGCAGGGGACAAGGTCGTATGATGTAGTCCTAAGGGGTCAGTTTCTTGGAGGTTTTTTCGGGTTTTCCCACGCATATTACACCCCTCTTATGGCAGAAGCTATAGCTTTCAAAGAGGCTCTATCTTGGATGATACGCACAGGAGTTACATCGGTGGAGGTGGAGACCGATTGCTTTCAACTAGTACAATGGTTCCATGGCTCCAGCATAGGCATCAATGAGTTAGGAGTGATCATGGTTGAGTGCCAAGTCACAGCTGCGAAATTTCGGTCTTTTACTTTTACCTAGATTCCTAGGCATGTTAATAGGGTAGCTCACATGTTAGCTAAAGCAGCTACTCGAAACCCCAATAGATATAGTTGGGATCGGCCGTCGGCTTTTTTATTAGACACTCTCAACTATGATTCTGGTTTATCTATATAATTAAACACATTTTAAAAAAAAATCATTTTTTTGACCCAAAAACGACAACGCTATCATTTGGGAAATCCAATGTAAATATCTGTGTGTTTAAGTAACACAGATTTAAGGTTTAGACGAAAGAAGCATGTGGTCTGTCAGTGTGTTTTTCGACTAGTCTCTTTCTGGTACGTACGTGTGGGGGCGTTAACGTCTTACTGAGTGGATTCCTAGCCATGCATTACTTTAGGACTCAACGCATTTCGCGGCTTTCGATTCAAAACGATGAACATAATGCGAAGGCTGCGAAATCATGATCTGGTCCTAATATTTGGAAATCATCGTTCATGTTATAATTGAGATGAAGTCTTACATCACATTTTTAGGAATTACAGTGAACACGACCAGATCGAATCATGCTCAAAAATTATTAACTTAGAAGGAATTATCATTTCTTCTATTAAATCTACCAATTTAGTGAATTGTTATCTATTTTAAACAACTAACTCAATTTTACGTCAAATGACCGATTTATCACAATAGCTTAAACTGTTATGTGAAGTCAATTTAATTGGTTTTAACACATCTCTGGTTAAATTAATAATAATTAATAATGTAATTAAAATTTAATAATTTAGTCTAGCATCACAATTTAAATAATTTAAACTCACTAAAATTAAGTAATGATATAATTTTAAACATTAAAAATGTAATTTATATCTTAATATTTTATAAAATTTTAATAAAATTATTTAATAATTTTAAGGTATAAAATAATAAAAAACGGCAAAAACTTACATAAAATTATCGTTAAATATTAAATACAAATGATACATTTACATTTAATCAATAAAAAATGCTTCAAAAGTTAATCGGTAGTCACGTGATTAAATCCAAATTTAACCAGAGATGAACATCGATTACTTTATAGCCCTTGTCTGCTAAATATTCCAAAACCAGTCAAAAGGATAAGAGTTGTGACAATTTGACGTGCAAGTTAAGTATCTAAGCCCTTGGCCTTGTCTCTGGCGAAGCATCCTTAAAGAATTAAACCTAGTAGTTGGAATTTGTCCATTAACGGTGCATCTGCAACCGTGACGGCACTAAACTCCATGAAAATGTATGCTAACACGGAGCTCCGAGTATTACGTACGCCGGTGTGCTCTTGGCAACGAGAAGATGACAAATGTATTCTCTTTGATTCATAATAAGTGTCGTTTTAGAAAAATACACGCTTATTAAGAAAGTTAATGAAATTATAGATATACCCTTATTAATACTCCCATGAATTGCCTTGAAATTGTGATATGTGTAATTAAGATGAGAGAGAAATTGCATATTAATAAGAAATTGTGAGAGAAATTGCCTTGAAATTGTGATCTATGTAATTAAGATAAGAGAGAAATTAAAGGTTAATTTTTGAAGTAAAATTATAAACATGCATACAAGGTCAAAAATGACACTTATTTTGAATAATTAAAATGTATCCAAAACGACACTTATTATGAATCAGAGGGAGTATTGTTTTCATGAACTAGACATTCAATTAAAGGCTTTGCTTTTACCCCATTTGTGAGGTAAGAGTCTAAATAAATTCCCAGAAAACTGACTCTATGCTGTGCGATTCACATGGACACAAGACCATCATAATCACTCTTTCTTTGAATTGTCTGCAATGAATCCAATAACAATTCTACAACTGTTATGCCTATCTCTTTGCAATTATTATTGCCAGAAAGTTGGGAGTCAATGATAAGGAATTCTTTTATGACCATATGTCCTAATTAAAAGCCTATTGGAGTGCGAGTTCTGTTAGGCAATCTGCGGCCACGAGCAAATGAACTGAACAGATGCAGAGCTCTTGATGGCTGTGCATATGGCACCATATGAGAAGAGCCCCTCACAGTTGCAAAAGTCAGCATATTTCCATATTCTGTTTGCCACCCTCCCACCTATCGAAATCATCAAATCGAAACAAGTTACGTGTGTTGACGACAGAGAAAAGTGATTGAAGTTCATTGTCAGTACCTGCTGTTTGTGAAACCAAGATCCGTATGGGACAGTGATCTCAAGCTTCATATCTTCAGCTAGTTCTCTAACAAGCGTTCTGGAGCCGAGCAGCGGCACAACTGAATCTTGATCACCACTACATTGCGTTTCATTACTAATTAACCAACTTGTACAAATGATCCAAAACATAATATAATATATCGTATTAACTTGCCTGTATACCCAGACAGGAATGTGGTTTTGAATGATCTTCTTCAGAATTGGAAGTATGTCAATATTGCCATCAACGTCGGTGTAATTTAGAACACTGTTAAAACAGACGCCGTGCATTGTACAGAACAAGCAACCAAAGTTAGCCTGGCTCGTATGCTTGGAAGCACAAGATAACAAATAAATATCACTTTATCACTTTACCTGCTGCACATAGACCATGAATAAGGTAGCTTAGTTCGATTTGCATGAAGAGCCTTCTGAACCTCAGGTAGGTTGAAATAGAATCTTCTTTCATAGCTCATACAAACATCAACCCCCACACTGATTTTGGTAGCCTGCATATATTTGGATTACCTTCTTAGAAGAGCTGAAGAAGAAATTGCGTGCTTAAAGAATGAATAAAGGAAGTGCAAACTCTGCATACCAATTTTCTCAAGCGCAGTTCTTGCTCTACTAAAGATGGGTAGCAGACATCAAGGAGGACATCATAACCGTTAACGTAATCACCAACCATTTCATCAGCTGCTGACGTTGCTTCGTTGCACGAAGCACTCACGTTGTGTGGTTCTTGGAAAGTGTAATCATTAAAATCACACTCACTCAAGATCTTCTGACCAACTTCATCAGAAATAATCCCATGAGACCATAAGAATTCATATTGAGAAGGAGCATCTCGATCAAGTCTAAGAAGTGGGTTCCCAATCTAACCAGAAGAAACCAAAGTGAAAGGTTAAATGAGAACACGGAAGAATAACTCCGGACACCGAAAGTTTTAGTCCCTTGTTTACTTACAGCTACTCCTTTGATATTGAACTTGAAGCCAGTTGATTTGGCGTTGTGGTCCAAAAGAACGTCAGCAAGCTGTGGTATGTAGTGCCCTATATGACATTATTCACCAAAAAGCAAGTTTCTTTTGTGAGCTTCATATAGAGATACAGACAATCTTCTGGCATCCTTTAATCTACTTTCATTTACATCAGAGACACACGGTCAGTATTCATACCTGCATAACTTTCTCCTGTAAGGAAAAAATCTCTGGATTTGAATTGAGGGAACCTCTCAAACCAATTCAATAAGAAGACATACATATCATTAGCTGCCGCAGACAACAGTTGGAGATGGAGTTAATCAACTTGAATTGTGAGAGATGAAAAAGAAAACTTTTCCATCAAACAAATCAACTTTGATCCTTCGTCACATGTTATGAACAGTAATCAAAAGAGCTTTTGTTGCACCTGTTTTGGCATCCCCGATGTGATAGTCAGAAGGTGTGTTCGAGTATGACCATCCTACTCCAGCAGGGGATTCAACAAAGAGGAGATTTGATACTGCAAAAGGAATTTAAGCATAAACAAACATAGGAATCCAAATCCAGCACAAACGAAATGCGAAAATCTGATTTCTTATGCCCGCTGTATGCTTACCCCTGTTCCAAGACATCTTATTTCTCCGGAGGCCTCTTCCATCGCCTGTGGGAAAAAATGGACCCAACTCCGTGAAGGCACCACCACCAATGGAGGAGCAACCTGGGCCTGAAGTTAATAAGAATAAAAAAGAAACTCAGAATCAAATATTTTACTATGTGAACCAGACAATGAAGTAGTGCCCTCAAAGGTTGTTTCTATAATTGGCATTATTTAGTCATTGAACTCCCAAGATACTTATTAGCTTCTCCAAGACAACAGGAACCGGCATCTGAAAGAAAGTACAATCATATGTGCACATGTTTCGGAACTGCTTAGAACTAAAGGAGTAAGCAATTTATGAAGTGTAATCAGAGTTATCCGTATCTGCAGTTGGCAAGGAAAGCCAAAAAATTTGCACTTGCCGAGGCATGCAAGTCAAAAGAACACGGATTTTCTTAGAATGGGATCCAGAAGTGAACATTCCAAGATTTTCCAAGTGAAAAGAATAGGAAAAAGAAAATGAATCTCCAGCATATAAGGAAAGACAAGACAGCTAGCAAGTACAGTAGAAAAGAACATCTAGATCTGAAAGTTTCGGAGAACAAAAAACGGACGAACCCCCGTCAAACAGACAAAACCGTACACACATAATCAAATGATGAAACACAGAAAACTTAATGAAAATCTTAGAAAGATAGAAGCAAACCTCCATTGAGCCAGAGAGTGAGGGGCTTGTTGTTGGGGTCTTTATCAGCTTCAACAAAGTAATAAAACAAGCTCTTACCAGTCTTGACATCAACATCGACGTACCCAGCATATTGCTTGAATCTAACCTCTGGCTGACCAGGCAACTTCACGACTAGATCGTCATCAGGGGAATTTGCTACTACATTGCTCACCAACCAGCCAGCAGCAAGCAGAGCAATAAATGCCTCACCAAACCAACACCTACCCATTTCACAAAAACTTACAACCCAAACCTCTCAGCCACTTCCAACCAATTCTCTCTGTTATATAGTAACTACAACACCAAAAGCACACTCAAAAGTATCATTAAAAAAAAAAGAATTCTTGATGATAATAACAGGATAGAAATGCATACGTAGTAGACTTTCTAAATTCTGTTGCAAAAGGCACGTGAATCAACTTACTTTTAACATAAAAGGTATCTACATATTTATAGCCCAAGATCCGGTTTCTATAGTATTTATTACATATAAACGCAAAATGTATATGTAAGGATAATGAACGATATGTTAAAAAGCAAGTTGCAGGTTACCTGCAGACGAAGAGAGACTGACTTTTGTTCCTTTCTTTCTTTTAGTACAAATACATGCATATATCCCTCCTGTACATGGATTCAAAAGAAAGACAGAAAAAGATAGCGTTGTTGGGAGTATAAACTGGCCACATTTTCTGACTCTTCCGTTAACAGGATCTCATTTGGTTTCTTCCAAAAGATGGTGACATAACAGCTCACTACAGTCAAATAAGCCAAGAACGTACTCTTAAAAGACGCCATTAAAATTGCATACAATATTATAAACAAGTATCTTTTCCTTTGTTTGAATAATAATTAAAGATACAAATAGTTGGTGTAACGAGTAATGAAGGTGGCTATCAATATAGCTGTAAATATTGAATTCTTTTCTTTGTTGAACAGGGAAAAGGGAAAAGGACCTCGGATACACTCGGCGCCTAGGAAGAATCCTGTTGAAGCTAAAGCTAAGATACAAAGCCTATCTGTATCTGGTGGAAGAATCCGCTAATGTGCGCTTCCTTTTCTTTTTCTGTCTCTATGTCTCCAGGTGAAATTATGTCCTTTTAAAGCAAAAACGGCAATTAATAACAATGATTAAGAATAAATATCTTTAGATCTCGCAGAGAATCCCCTGAAGATCGACTGAAGTAGTATTTCCCAATTCTTACGAACAACTAACTGACAATAAATGGTTATCCTCAAGGCTGAAGAATAGTAGCCATTTACCTAACATAATTAAGTAGTAAAAATGTAAGACGTTTACAGCTAATTTGCAAAAACACTCCTAATTGCCCCAAAAGGGTTGGAGTTATGGAAAGGAGGTAGGTCCTGGTGTAGTAGACGTGCGGGGGAGTCGGTAACATTTGAATCTTATCCATGATTTCATTTGGAAAGTGTGTGGCGACAAAAAGAGCCGCTCTCATTGGCTGCATCACTTAAAAACCATTGGACCCATTCTCTTTTCATTGAGATGCGCACGCTCGGGGCTCAAACCACCAAATTTACCGTCCTACAAACAGTGTAATTAAGCTGACGCAATTTAATGACTCTAAAATTTAAATAGTAGACAATATAATGATTAATATGTTAAATTTTAAAATCATGTGAACAACTCGTGTTATACAAAACTTTAGATGGATAAATAAGTAATAAAAGTTCTATCATTTCTTTAATTTATATAACAAAACGAATACAAATTCACAAAAATATATTTAAAAAAAATATGAAACGAGGCTTATAACCTTCTTGACCGATAATTCTGAATCTCCACGTGTTCAGTTGGTTATTTTTCTTCAATCTCCATTAGATGTCTCAAAGTGAAACTGTTGAGT
>JAOTBA010000002.1:3601446-3617831 GCA_025629845.1 Erythroxylum squamatum
CATTAAGTCTTTGATGTTCCAAACGATTACGTTTCTTTGTATGAATACGTTCAAAAACACTCCAATTACGTTCACAATCTGATGCAGAAGCTGTTTGACTGAGTAACCTAATAGTGAGTTTTCTCAATGTTGGAGCACTGTCACCGAATAATCTCCACCACTCATCTGTATTTTAAATTAATAGTTATGATAAAATATATATTACTAATAAGTAAATAATGAATTAAAAGTGTAAAACTTACCTGGTTGCATTTTTTTTATCATAAGTTCTCTCTTTGTTGATGATCTAGTAAAACTTTTATTTTTGTGTACAAGAGGAAAACAAACGAAACTAAATCAAAGATCGCGGAAACACTGCTCCTTGCGCATCTCTACGTAGAAGCTCCTGAACGCCAAAAGGGGGCTCCTGCAGGATATGAAGGCCCGGGCTTAAAACGCCTGCGAGACGAGCGAGACTGTCGGTGCATTGGTTCCCTTCCTTGTAAACATGCTGAAGTCGAGTCGTCCACTCCCGGTGCAACAGCCGGTGGATACCTGTCACCAAAAAGGAAACCTCAGTCAGAATGGTGGGGAGTTCAGAGAGAATATTAATAACCTCGAGCGAATTCACCTCGACCACTACCCTCCGAAAGCTGAGGTCCCAAGCCAAAGTGAGGCCTGAGAGTACCCCCCATAACTCTGCAGTTAAAGGGGATCCCGACCCGAGGTGTTGCTGAAAACCTCCTTGCCAATCCCCATTCCAGTCATGGATTAGCCCCCCAGTGAAAACCCTATTGGATCCCGAGGTCACTGTGCCATCAGAATTGACCTTGACCCAATCGGCTAGGGGTTTATCCCACCCCACGAAAGTGCCCATCGGAAGGCCCTGCGTAGGAAACACACAATTTTCCATGGCCCTCACGCGGACGATCCACTCCACGTAGTCCATGATCGTTAGATGGCCCGCACGCTGCCATACAAAACTTTGTTCAAACACACTGCAGTTTCGCCATGCCTAAAGGAACCAACACGTTACTCCAAAGATCGTGGTCCATGCGACCTGGCGAAACGTCGCATGCTTTGTAAGGTTGGAGGTCAACCAGGGCGCCTCCTCCTGCTGAAAGAAACCCGGCGGAACCACGTCCTAGGGAAAAGTTCACCAAATAGCCTGTACTCTCGGACAGTCCCACATCACGTGAAGAGTAGACTCTTCCTGACTACAGAACTGGCAGCTGCTGTCTTGGGCAATATGCCGAGCTACGCGCTGCTGATTGGTCAGGAGTTTCTGCTTAACCACAAGCCAGAGAAACGATCGGATGCACTGCGGGTCAGCCCATTTCTAGATAATCCCCCACAGTGGGTGCCTGAGCCCCGGAGGTCGACCTCGATTAAATCGTAAGCAGATGCCACAGTGAAGCCGCCGTGTGGGGTAGACGCCCACTGTAGACTATCCGCCTCCAAATTTGCCACAAGAGGACCAAAATTCTCCAGAGCTAGGCAGACTATGTCTGGGAGGTACTGCTGGAAGTCGGGCCAGCGCCACACCCCTTCGACCGTCATGAAGTCCGCCACAGTAGCCAAACGTAAGTGATCTGGCACTGGGGAGGACGCCACATAAATAAGAGGCCCCCAATTGTCTAGCCAGTTGTCGAACCAAAATAACATGCTCCTTCCGCTCCCCACTGTCTATGTGATCCCTTGTCGAACCCAATCCCAGGCTGCCGAGAGCCCGTTCCAGACGGCCGAGGCCCCGGCCCTGGCGAGTGTGAGGGGAAAATGCATTGTCTCGATTTTATATTTCTCGTGCAGAATCCGAACCCAAAGGGCCGTGAGTTTAGTGAGCATACCCCATCCTAATTTGGCCAATAAAGTATCATTCATAGACCGAATCTATTTAAGCCCAAGCCCGCCTTCCGCTTTAGGCTTGCACACGGACTCCTAGTTGACAAGATGTACCCTACGTTGGACAGGCGAAGAGCCCCAAAGAAAGTCGCGCATGAGTTTTTCCAAGTCGTCACACAACTATCACGGGAGACGAACCGTCTGCATAGTGTAAAGCGGCAATACGGAGAGGACTGCCTGAGTGAGTGTAACCCTACCAGCTAGGGACAACATCCTGGCGCTCCACCCAGAAAGTTTCTTCTGAGCATTATCCAAGATATACTGATAGGTGCGCCGGGAGGTGTGCAAGTGGATCACTGGAACTCCCAAATACCAACCCAGATCAGTCGTGCGGGTAACCTGAAGCCCAGTGTTGAGGCGCAGCGCAGTTGCGCTAGAAACGTTCTTCGAGAAATAAATCCGAGTTTTAGTGGTGCTAACTTGCTGGCCCGAAGCTCGGCAGAAAGTCTCCAACGTGTTACGGATAACCTGCAGCTGCCGCTCATTCGCCTCTGCAAAGAGCACAAGGTCATCGGCAAAGAAGAGGTGGGAGATGGGGGGTCCCGTGCATCCCAGTTTAATCGGTTTCCACACACCCTGGGCCACCTCCGCGGAAATGAGATGGCCTAGTCTCTCCATACAGAGGACAAAAAGGTAAGGCGAGAGAGGGTTGCCTTGGCGGATCCCTCGCGACGGTGTGAAAGGCTCAAAGGCCGTGCCTTGCCAAACAACTTGCATAAACGGAGTCGTAACACACTGCATAATGACCCAGATTAAGGTTTATGGCAAACTAATATCCACCAGCATCTCCTGAACAAATTGCCAATTAAGGCGGTCGTAAGCTTTATCAAGGTCCACCTTTAGCGCCAAGTACCCGATTTTACCGGTCTTCTTCCGCATCGAGTGGATCACCTCCTGCGCGATAATGATATTATCGGTGATATGTCTGCCCGAGATGAAGCTGCATTGGTTTGCCGCGGTAAGATGATCCATGTGCCCTTTCAACCGATTCACGATGACTTTGGAGACGATCTTATACAGGACGTTGCACAGGCTAATCGGATGGAACTAGGACACCTAGGTTGGGGATGGGATTTTTGGAATCAGGACCAGGAGCGTGCTGTTTAGGTCTTGTTCCCAATGCTCCCGTTGAAAAATCTTCTGAGTGAAAGCCACTACCGCTGGCCCAACTGTTCCCCATTGGTTCTGATAGAAGACTGCATTAAACCCATCGACACCGGGGGCTCTGTGGGGATGCATCCCAAAAAGCGCCCGTCGGACTTCGGTGGCCTGAACAGGAGAGTTCAACTCCTGAACTTGAGCCGCACTGAGAGGTGGGAAAGCCCCTGAGATTGGAAACTGCATGGTAGGACCTAGTCCACCGGTGTAAAGTTGGGCAAAATAATTGATGACGAGGCGACGAAGCTGCACTGGATCCGAAATGGGATTCCCAAGAGAATCGGTGAGCCGCTCGACCTGAAGCTTCTTGCGTTTAGCCAAGGTGACCGTATGGTAATACTTCATGTTACGATCGCCTTTGGAGAGCCATTCACACCGGGCTTTTTGATTCCAGTAGAGCTCTTCCTCACACAGAACCCGCAGTAACTCGCGGCTAAGACGGTCCTCCAAATCCAGTAACGAATCCGTAGTGGCGGTCGTCTGGGCTCTCTGAATCCCGTTGAGGCGGGCCATTAACTGCTTTTTCCGATGGAAGATATTCCCGAACACATGTTTATTCCAGCGGCTCAGGTGGGCGGAGAAATGTGACAATGAACGACTCATCATCAACACATTCGGTCGCCAATGCTCCACGACCACTGCCTGAAAACCCGAATGGGTGAGCTAGACATTTTGGAATTGAAACGGCGGTGGACTGGAAGCACGTATCGGGGAATGAAAGAGGTGACAAAGCATAGGCCTGTGGTCGGAGCCTTGGAAGGGAAGATGGTGATTCCTCGTGTTAGGGAATTGTTGAACCCAGTCGGAAGACCCGAAAACTCGATCGAGGCGCGCTTGCCCTGTCCCTCGCCTCCAAGTGAATTTAGAGCCCCGGAACCCCAAGTCGTGGAGACCACATCGATGCACCCAATCCTTAAAACGTGGACTCACCACTCGGGTTGAGGGTACGCCACCCCGTTTATCCAACTGCTCTAGCTTAGCGTTGAAATCCCCCCTCCCACGATCCAGGGTTGAGCAAAGCACGGACCAGAGACTCGACTGCGAAGGCACTTGTGGACTGGCATACACGACAGTAAGGGCGAAAGAATGTGCCATATACTGAACTGTGGAATGAATAAATTGCCGGTGGGCGACCACTACCGAGATATCAAAAGCAGCGTCCCACAGGAGCCAAATACCTCCCGAAAACCCCTCCGCTTCAACTCGAAACGAGTAATCGTACCTCAGGGAGAGAATAAGAGCTTGTGCTCGAGCACCGCTAATTCGGGATTCCAACAAAGCGAGCACACCCGGTTTGTAACTACGAATATAGTTTTACAAGAGGGCCTGAAAATGAGCCCGCCAGCCCCTTGACAATTCCAAAATAAAATCGACATAAAAGGATTAGGGGAAGAGAGGGACCCTACATCGGAGCAACCATGAGGATCTCGTCGTGTGCGTGCTTCTCCATTATATAAGCAATAAATTGAAAAAAAGCTGCTAAATGGATCATTTGAGTAAGATGCTTGTTCCATCATCGATCAATAATATCTATATAAGGCTTGTACAATTTCTTCTTCTCTTTAAAAAGATTTATAATTGTTTTGTGAGCTCTATATATATTATCATATTTATACCCCAAAGATGGCTTCTCATCTAAGTCAACAATCCTCAACATTCTTATAAGCGGAACCACAATCTTCACAATAATCAAGCAAGGATCTCAAAATGTATTATCTAAAATAATAGCACAAACTCCTTTTCCTTTTTCACTCTTTGATAATTTATGACTTGAAAGGTGTTTACTTGTCATTAAATTTTGAAGTAGTTGCTTATGTTCATAATTACTTTTTAAAGTAATAAATGTATGTTGCAAACTTGGTAGCAGCGGGATGCACGATCTTAACTCAATCTTCTTGCTTTCTTAACCAAGAAAAAAATGTAACATGATTATACACAAAAACTGTGATCTTAGATGCACGTGAAACAAGACTAGATTTATGGTTCATATTACCAATATCTTTTAAAATAAGATTTATATAATGAGCAACGCATGGAGACCAATAAATATGCCCATCCTTTGATTGTAATAAGTACTCAGTTGATAAATAATTAGTTGCATTATCTGTAATAAAATGCACAACATTCTTTGGTCCAACCCACTCAACAATTTTAGAGAATAATTCAGATAAAGCATTAGCACTTTTTACCATGTCAGAGGTATCAACAGACTTGATAAAAGTTGTTCCAATATTACAATAAACTAAGAAATTAATCAAGGTTCTTATGTATTCACAATTAACTGACATTTCTTTTTTAAATCTTGAAGCAAAGGCACACACAACTCAAAATAAGTTGTTACCTTAAATCTTGGACCTATTGCTGTTGTAGCATCAATTGTTTCTTGAAAATGTGGTGAATTTAAAGCATTTAAAGGAATACATGAATAATAGAACCATCTAGCCCATGCTCTTTTACATCACAAAACAACATCCTTATCAACTATAAAACTTTTTAGACTAGGTTGAGAACCAGGAGTAGTTCTTGGAGAAAGATAAGAATCTATATCCATAGTAGCTTTTCTTTTTTCCTTTATTTAATACTTATGGTGTTTTATCATCTCCAAAAGACATATAATGAGTCTTTTTATTTTTATTTTTCTTTTTTACTTGTTGCTGCAAATATTTTCTAATCATATCACGTACATCAAGTGGTACTTTTTTGCAAGAAATAATATTACTCTTAATGCTAGCAAGATGTTCTTTTATTCTAAAAATTTCTCTCCCTTTAAATATCCTACCGCAAAACATACAGTTATATTGGATCTTCCCATCAGATGCTTGAGAAGAAGAAAAATAATTCTATATTAGATCGGACGTACCACGAGTAGAGGATGATTCTATATTCTCCATTATGATTTAACCTACAAAGTATAAAAAGAATAATTGGGTATACTATTGTCAGGAAAAATATACACACAATTGATAATGAGAATTATATATATATATATATAGAGAGAGAGAGACACACACACACAATTTCCCTCCTTTTTTAAAAAATATCTTTCAATCTTTTTGATTGGTGGGGATTGAAGTGGGTGTTGATTTAAGTTGGTCCCCTCCCTTTATACGTAAGGAATCTGCACCTTATATTTTGCTCTATTCTTTTTCAGACTATATATGGTGAAGAGCTTGTCCTACAACTTCTTGCATTTTTATCACAAATACGTCCAAAGAGAGACAAAAGAGACTACTACTACTTTAGAGAGTTAAGGTTCTTCAACCATAGGAGTGAACAAAATTGGTTAACACAGACAAAATTTTAATGAAACGCAAACATAATCTATCATCAATCACCTTTTAGGATTCATGGCGGAAGTTAAAGATTCAATTTTGTGGTTATGTTTTCCAACAGGATCAAAGTAAAAAATTATCAAGAAACACAAATGGAACAGTAACAGAATAGATACTCAAAAGACCAACGAATGTTACTCACTTATTAAACTCTGCTCCAACAATTGCTCCACTTCAAATAACCTAACCGAAATATTGCTATTTTTCAATTTTGGTTTTTCAGATCAACAAATTGAATAGTTGAAAGAGTATATATAACCCAACTATCAAAATCAGAAATTGATATAACATAGAGTTCTAAATATTACAGAAATTGATATGAAATAGAATTCTAAATATTACAGAAAACTTAAACCAACTATTAATAGAGTATTTCTAATTGTTACAGAAAACTAATTGATCAATGCTACTTCTTATCTGTTAATCTTAAATAACATAGAACATGAACTCTATATAAACTTGACAACGAGAATCAACATTGCAATCCAAGACCATTACAATAATGAACTAATCCATGCAAGAGATGAGTCTGTAGATCAAACGAATCATGTTCCAATCGCTTGCTCCAGTGGCTGTCTGGTTATATGATCAGATGATGCTTTCTTTTGGAGACAAAATTACCACTCTAACCTAAATCATAAAACCAAAGATTGAAAGAAGATCTAGAATTAATGCAACAATTCCACGCCTCACCTCATATACAAAAGAATTAGCAGTAATATTGAAAGAAATTACCACTCTAAAATATTCTCCCAACGACATGTTGTCTGGTGGCAGAAACACACAGCTCGTCCAAGAACGAAGAGAAACAACATAACATGACCAAACAAACAAACATAGATAAACAAGAGAAGTAGTAATTTCAAGAAAGAATTAAAGATATAAGCTCAAACAAGCATCACAGAAACACAGACCACTTACATGGCTCAGTTTCTACTTTTATGGGTTACCTACTGTAGCCGCCTAAGGAAAGTCACAGTAGTCACCCAAGGAGAGTCAATAGGGCTCGACTTTTGCGTCTATGGGTTACATGCATCTATGGAGACCGTGGGATATGGTGAAGTGAAGATGATGAAGATAAGATAGTGAAGAGGCAAGAGACATATCGATTTCTTAATGAAATCTGAAGGGTTTAAGTTTAGGTATATCTGTTTAACCGATTCAAAAGATGGAAAGGGGCAACTGGCGAGAGAGAAAGAATGAAATCTGAACTCTTTATCATCCAATCGATTGAGAAAATGGTGAAGGGTCGACTGGCGAGAGACAGAGAACGAAGTTTGAATCGCCAGTCGCAAAATCTAAAATAGTGAAGGGGCGACTCGCGAAATCTAAAATGGTAAAAAATTAGGTATTTTTGTATCATCCTTTGTCTCACCGAACCGGTCTAATATCGAGCCGACCGGTTTTCATACTGACAGGTTATTAGTTAAAACTGAATCGGACCACTGATCGATTTAAACATTTTCTAGTTGTACCGGCCGATCCGGTCCAATTTTTAAAACCTTAATCGAAAACAACACTGTTGTCTATTCAAACTGGGTTCCAATGACTTATTGTCGAAGCAATTAAAAACGAGGGGGAGCTAGAGGTTGGAGAAGAAGCTTAGACTTGTGGCATCCAATCCTAGCGGCCTTGGGGTACGAATACTTGTGTTATTTGTTCCTAATATTAATGTGTATGATCACTTCACCTCGTTATTGACTACATGAATTGTTAAATAGTACTCCCTCCGATTCATAATAAATGTCGTTTTAGAGGGATTTTAATTATTCAAAATAAGTGTCGTTTGTGACTTTTTATGCATATTTATAATTTTACTTCCAAAATTACCCTTTAATTTCTCTCACATCTTAATTATACAGATTACACAGATTATATTTTCAAGACACTTTAACATGTAATTAATAAGGGTATATCAGATATTTCATTAACTTTCTTAATAAGTTTGCATTCCTCTAAAACGACACTGATTATAAATCGGAGGCAGTATCAAAGATAATTATCGGACAGTTTGACAGGACCAAATATTAAGTACCTCTTATGCCAAAAAAACAACTATTTACCAAAACAGAGATGAGTCACCGACGTTGTTATGCGGTAAAAACCTATCGTTTGTTTATCAATATCTTAAAATTCCATTCGTTGTCATCAATTATCGCAATTACTCAGGCTCGTCTGTTCTATCTTCATGCAGTTTTCTTTTTGTCTCTCACGAAAACCTGTCTCCTACCTATCAAACACGAATAAATATATGTTACACAAGTAAATCTCTTCGATATTTTTGTGTTGTCTGTTTAAGACAAAACGTTCACATTCAATTAAAGCTTTGATTACATTTGATCGTGTTCACTTCTCATAGGATATTCCCTGTTACTTACCTTTGGTTTTTTACAGGCTCCATTAATTTTGTTCAGAAAGTCCGGTGGTTATCAATTTACACCATTTTACCTTTGGCAACTGACCAGGCAGTCAAAAAATTCCGAACGAAGAAACGGACTTATCCTTCAGAGGCTGACAAGACTTGCCGAAGCATTCGTACACATGCAGACGTTCTTAGCTAGTGATCTTAGCTTGGCGAGAGGTTGGAGGGTCAGAGGCTGACTCAGATGTCATCGGAGCCGTCAGATTCAGGGCTGAGGCTTTTCGGAGAGTGTCCGGTGGAGACCTGTCAACGTCCCGTATCCAAATTAGAATCTTTGGTCGTCGTGAACTCTCGCTGCTTTGAAATTGCCCTTTTGTTCACGGTGGCTTGATACAAAAGTCACATTCAGATTCAAATTTTCATCGAATTTGATTGCTAGTACTTTTTGCAAGACAATATTACTTAGGTTAGTTTAAACAAGACTTCAGTTTTAATAATTCTTAAAATATTTATCTCAAGCAATAAAAAAATAAAGATAACAAGAAAATAAGAGAGATACAGTAAAATCAACTTTGATATTACTTTCCTTCAAAAGAATATAAGAAATGTTCTCTCTAATTAAATGAAGAGAGCAAAACTCAAATAAGTTATATACAGATACTCTAACTTGGAAGCTAAGATATATTCAGAATCTCACTTAAATTAAACTGTCTAAGACTGCGCTAAGATCATGTCTATATCTATCATATTACATCACATGGATGACACCCCTATTTAAACAGGACTCTAATTGATAAGATAGAATCTATAAAATAACAGAAAGATAGAGTTTACATTCAAATAAGAAACTAGCACCCTTATTTTCGAAAATGTTCACTGTCTTCAGATGTTGAGTCTCACTGTAACTCTAACTCTTAATTGTCGCCATATCATTCAAGATCTTCCCACGATCTCTATCTGCTAATGATGTAGTGTGATCTTACTGAAGCCTACATAGCACACTGGCCTGATCCAATGCTCTTACAACATGTCCCCTAGTCATGGTCTATTCATTAGAGCATAGGTTAAATCTTTAGTCCATCAAATCCTTAGCTGGGTTGAGTTAATCTCTATAAGGTTTGAGGCTCTACCAAAATTTGTACTAAGTCCGATCTTACTCACTTATATTTATCTTAGTATTTTTGCACGTTTCTCTTATATTTTTAATCCAATTAACCTTCTTCTTAAGGTACATCATGAAAGCCAAAGTGCTTATAAATTTAAGGGTCTAATAGCTCCATGTGACATTTCCACCCCTACACTGCCCCTTTTTGCAGTCGTAACCGCCTTAGCCTGAAGTGTCTGTGGCTGTCAAAGTAGTGTAAGCCTATACTATTAGGCCAGCGGGGAAGATAAGAGAGCCGATTCTCATGCATTTTTACGTTTATCCTCTTTTTCTTTTATTTATTTTTATGATGTCTGGTTAATGAATGGTAACTTTTCATGATAGCTTCCAGCCTATTAGATTAAATAGGAAAACGTCATTAGACTTGACAATGGATATATAGTTTATGCATAAGCCAGTTGTTTAGAGAAATGCGCAACTGATAAGCGACATGGAAGTTGGAACAGTTCAGGAAACGCCCCAAATCATACAAAGGTAGAAATCTGCGAATGAAAGGAAAAGAACTAAATGTAGTTAAAGTGTTGATGTGTGGTCCAAACTCATTTAAGCAAAGGGGAAACACTTTTGTCAGTGACGATCTATTTCCAACTGATCACAACATGTGTTGGTGTCCCCTGTCTTATCGCTTGGTTGGTGGAGCATTAAGTAGAGCAGCTAAAGCCCGAGCAGGCGTACGTGATGCGTGGCAAGGAAGTATGGCAATGGATGGGTATGTTTCGTTTTTGGGAGACTTCTTGGTGGTCTGTGGCCTTTTTGTTGAACATTACCTGTCTCCAATATGGGGTCAGTATAAGCTTTCATGTCAGCTTCAAAATGTAACAAATAACCCATCCATTTCAGTTCCTTCTTTTTCTTTATAAAGGTGTAATTATCGATTGTCAGGGCTCCATAGTCCATACAGGTTTGGAAGATGATGAGATGATGTGATATTGGTTACTTACAGGCCCTTTAAAAACGTAAACGTTTCCAGCATTGGGCCGAAAGCAAAAATACAGGGGAAACGTTTCGTTGCTTGAGTCAATATTAAAGTTATGTTTTGATCTGTTAAGATGGTCCAAAGCAAAATGGATTCAATGCTCTTTTGCCTTTGGACATAAGGCTGGTTTTGTTTAGTATCAAAAACTAAGAACCGAATCCTCGAAACAAAACCCAATTATTAGGTATAATTAATGGTTAAAAACTTGTAAATAAACTAATTTTTATAAATTATAATAAATTAATTAGTTTTTATTTAATACCATTTTAATTAAAATTTAATTTCTTTAATAAATAAAGATAGTAATTTTCAATTTTATTAAATCTTTATTGTATAATTATTTTATTCCAGCTTAATACTTATTGTTATTTTAAACTTTAAACTTTTCGTCTTCGATTCTTTTAAGGTTTAATTCTTTTATTAATTGAAATTTGAATTTAACCATTTACATTTAGTTTAATTTCTATTCGTTGAGTTCTGTTCATAAACTTCTATTTGTTGAGTTATGTTCATAAAAATTAATTATTAAAAAAATCTATCTAGTTCGATCAATTCAATCATGAAAATTTAGAATTGACTTATTTTTCATTTTAATTATTAATTTTTCAGTTTGACTTATGTTAATAAATCTTATTATTGAAATTCATTCAGTTTAATAATTAAAAGGTTAATTTAGTAAATTAATTAATTTTTATTTAATATTAATTAAAATTCAAATTATTCAATAGATAGTGATTTTTTGATTTATAATTTTATTTAAAATTTAATTAATTTTACGACAATATTAAAATTTTAAAATATTAATTTTAAGTTAAATTTAGAATATTGAAAAAAATGGAATCCGAATTATAATTGGCAAAAACATGATGCCTTTCTTTTTTTTATTAAAGGGAAACTGCCGGAGCATATTACAAAACAAGTCTGGGGAAACAGATCCCCGACATATCCTCAAATAGGATACGTAGGCACCCGATAGGTGCAATATCAAAATAGGTTACACCAACAGCAAAACGTTCAGCCTGGGTGGTGAGCTAGCCAGCACATATGTTGCTCTCTCCGTATACATGTCGATGGATAACAGACCAGTTTCTTGTAAACAGCTCGTGAATGCCCGCTACAATAGGGTTGAGCACCTATGTACGGTTGGCTGAGGAGGAGAGGAGTTTGTGCGCCACGAGCGAATCTACTTCCAGTTCTATGCAGCGGAATCCTAGGCTCCAGGCGAGTGAGAGACCTGTAAAAACTCCCCAGAGTTTAGCTGACATCGGAGCCCACCATCCGAGGTTCTGAATGAAGCGTCCAAGCCAATGACGTTCACTGTCGTGTGGAAGGCCACCTGTTGTAGCCGTGAATGTGGCGCGATTACTGGCTCCGTCTGTGTATAATTTGATCCATCCTGGCGGCAGCTTGCTCCAACTGATGAGTAGCTCTTGGCGGGGGTGGAGTCTGGTGTCAGTTTGGCTTCTCCTCTCATAAGACATGCAGAGTTGATTTGCATAAGACAAAATGAGTAGTTCAGAAGAGGAAGGCCAAGTGAATTGATGATCAAATAGAGACTTGTTCTGCCATGTCTAGAGGAACCAACAAGTCGTTCCAAAAAGAACCGCCCAATCATGGCCCAGAAGTCGGCGGTGATGTTGGAGGTTTGATAGGATCCAATCGCGAAGAGGCATAACGAAGAAATCAGTCGCAGCGAGGTGTGGCGACAATGTGGTCCAAACGTGGCGCCTTGGGGCAATCTCGCACTGCGTGAAGAGACGATTCTTCAAGGGAACAGTGATGACAAGTGTTGTTCGTAGTGAGTTGCTTGCGGGCTCTTTGTTGGCTCGTGAGTAACCAATCATGCGCTAGTAGCCAAAGGAATGAGCGGATACGCTGTGGGTCCAGCCACTTCCATATCGCCTTCCAAACCCCATAAGTCGACTCGTCATCATGTCCCATGATTATAGAGTAAGTGGATGCGGCGGTGAAGATTTCACTGTCGGAAGCACCGCAAACTAGCTTATTTGGCCCACGGAGCTGATTAGGCGGAAACGTGCCGGCGATAAGGTGGCAAATCGGCGATGGGAGGCAAGATTGGAAAGCTGCCCAATTCCAATTGCCAGTAGAGTCCACAAATCAGGGGACGCAAAGGTTAAGAGTGGATTCGGGAATAGGGTGTGAGGTGTGGGAAATAAGCAGTTCCGTGCCCACGAGCCAAGGGTCGAGCCAGAAACGCGTCCTGGAGCCATCTCCGAGCATCCATTTCATGTCTTGGTGAACTATGTGCCAGGTTGCTTTATGCTGCGCCATACCATTGATCCCCCTGTGGTATCCAAGGAGTGAGGAGATGTGGTTTGCGTCAAATTTATATTTATCAGAGAGCACTTGTACCCATAAAGCTTTCGGTTTGGTGACCAGGGACCAGCCGAGTTTAGCAAGGAATGCGTCATTAGTTTCTCTAATTCGCCTAATGCCAAGACCTCCCAGCTCCTTAGGCTTGCAAACGTCCGTCCGTCATTAGTTTCTCTAACTCGGCATAGCTGCTAAAATCGATTGGGTCAGAGTGATACGGCCAGCAAACGACAGGAGTTTGGCAGACCAATCGGATAAACGTTGATGCGCCGTATCGAGTATGTACTGATACGTATGTTTACTAACACGTTGATGCAGAAGAGGGACTCCAAGATACCGCCCGAGATCGTTTGTCTTATGGAACCCTAAAGCGCCACTTAAGGAATGACTCATGGCGGGAGGGATGTTTCTGGAAAAATAACATCTCGATTTGGCCATGCTCACACGCTGACCAGAGGAAGCACAGAAGGAGTTCAAGATATCCCGAATGACGGTCACCTGGTCAATAGAAACTTCTGCAAAAAAAATGAGATCGTCCGCAAAAAATAAATGGGATAGGGGCGGTCCATTCTTGCTTAATTTGATCGGGTGCCAGCTACCATGTGACATGGCTTGACTAATAGCATGTCCCAGTCGTTCCATACAAAGGACAAAGAGGTACGGAGAGAGAGGGTCCCCCTAGCAAATACCTCGGGAGGGGGTAAAAGTGTCACTCAATTCCCAATTCTAGTTGACTTGAAGGGAGACAGTAGAGATGCACTTCTTGATGAGGTTAATCAGAACTTCTGGAAGGCCCTTATCAATAAGAGTGTCTTGAATGAAGGCCCCATTGAGGCGATCATATGCTTTCTCCAGGTCTACTTTGATGGTCATGAGCTCCTTGCGCCCAGATTTTCGTTTCATGAAATGAATGACTTCCTGGGTAATGATAATATTATTTGTAACAAAACGTTCCAAAACAAAGCTTTATTGAGTAGGAGCGACAAGATCGTCGAGATAAGGTTTGATCCGATTAACAATAATCTTGGTGAGGCCTTTGTATAAAATTGTACAAAGAGCTATAGGCAGAACTGTAATATCAAAGAAGGGGACAGAATTTTAAGGATAAGGACTAAAATGGTGCGATTGATTTCAGAATCGCAGATGTAGCGGCGACAGCTGCGCTGAACACGACGCCTTTGCTTTACCATACATAAAACGTGTCATCCGATCTGAATCTGTGAGTTACAAGTACTACTTGTTAGGTGGAATGGAATGATTGTTATTTTGACAAGATGAGTTGGCTGCAGCTATCATTTTTGTTCTTCTCGTTAAGTTTCCACAACAGCACCCTTTTCTATCATCTTTTTCTTTCCAAACCCACTTCAGCTATCATTGCTTCTTCTCTGCGCATGCTTAGACCAAGAACTGGATTATCTGTGAGATTGGAATCTTCCTATGCGATTCTATTATCCTCACCACCTGCGCGTTTGATTACACGTACCTTTGACCACCGACTAATATGATGCATGAATTCTCTCGTTAACTGTCTTCTAATTGTAGAAGGTGCCTTCATCAGTCGAAGAAACAAACAAAAAAAATACTTTAAAAATATGTGGATATTTATTGAAATATACAAATATTAACTTATAAATAGTTAGTGTGTCAAATAGTTGATTTAAAATATCTGTTTTACAATTTTTTAAATAAAAGATATAAATGTTTCTATAGTTTAACAAACTTTCATAAATTCTCTTAATCTTTAAAATTTTCGAAAAAAATTATTTCTATTTTTCAGTTTTTTATCAATTAAAAAAATAATAATATGTGTATTATGAATATTACACGCGTACTAATTAAATTTTGTTTACATGACGGTTCAACCTGGTTTTTAAACTCAAATTGAAATAATTAAATCTGACTTAAACTTATAATTTATTATAATTATTAATTTAAATCATATTAAATTAATTTAGGTTAGATTTAAGAGTAAAGTTAAGTTATCATATTAGTGACATTTGATTAATCCATGTCTAATATTCATACTATGTATATTTGATCATTTATTTTTAACTAAAGTTTAAGATAATGGTTTCTCTGAAAAAATAAAAAATAAAAAGAATCTTTTTGATTATTTTTAAAATCATAATTTTTAAAAAAAATTCTTAAATTAGAACACAAGTCCATATTGATTATCCTAATTTATATAAAATATATATACACAATTATAAATTTAATATTTATTAAGAAAGATGCCATAAAATAAACTCATTGGTTAGTTTTGGGTGACTTTTGAACTATCTAATACTGTCTGTGATGTGATTCCTTCGTAATTAGAATACATAATTGTGGCCTCTACTTTCTCTGAAGTAGTGAGGCAAAAAGCTCTGTGTAAAAGTAGGCATGGGAATGGAGATGTTACGCTTTGTGTTATGTTTTAATCTTCTTTTCTTAAAGAGTGAAGCCTGTGGGTGCGTTGTGAGATGAGATTCTTCCCCTTTTCTTTTTCATTTTAGGTATATACTCATCATTGCTAATTTAGGCAGGACCACATCTTGTGGACCTAAAGATTGGCCCGCGACGCGATTGACCTGGGCACATGCCACGCGCGTGATCGCCCTAACTTGCCTTTTGGTTTAACCTAATCTTGATTGCTTATAAAATAAAACATTTATTTTAACCCTAAGGTAATGGTAAATTGGTAGGGGTTCTTTTGACTTAAGTGAAGTCACGGGTTTAACCATTCTCATGTATACAGCTGTTTAAAATTTAAGGTCAGAGCTTACTTTATTTGAGCGAGAATTAATCTGAGTGTGAATGACTTAAAAGTACCTTCTTATAATTAGGACCATTCTAAAATACATATCGGGAAATAAAAAAAATAAAAGATTTATTTTATATGCCATAAAAATAATATTTATATTAATATTTTCAGTAAATATTAATAACTCTCTCTTGAATATGCCGACGGAATCAATCTCTGTAAGATAAATGGGCCCACAAATATCAGTGGCTCCCTAACACTGCGTTTGGTTAGCGTCTCCGATAACTGGAGACGGAACGGAATAAAACGGAACAAAACGGAACGGAACAAAATCTGGGGACAGAGAGCTGTTTGGTTTATGGTAGACAGAACAGAGAATCTTATCTCCGTCTCCAGGACAGATGTGTTTGGTTGTAGGGGACAAAGACAGAAAA
>JAOTBA010000002.1:3617931-3628089 GCA_025629845.1 Erythroxylum squamatum
AACGGATATATTCAATCAAATCTCCCATAATCTTCATTTTTAATGCCTCAATCATGTTGAAGATTGTTTCCTTTTTGTTTTCTCAATGATTTATAATATCTTCTAGATTTCTTTTAATCCAAAATACCTACAATAAATTTCTTACCAATTATATACATTTTGTTATTATCAAAACATAAGTAGAAATCAATTTGTCAACCACCATTGGTCCAACAATGTTCTAAGAGGTTATAATTATTGGAAGGTACCTTTAAGCTATTTACACTCAAATTAATCCCCGCTCGAGTTAGATAGGTTCCTTGTGGGAGGCAAAGTTCTGATTTCAAATTTTAAACGGCTGGCAGCTGCATACAGGGACGGAGCCACAGTGGGAGCTTGTGGGGGCACTTGCCCCCATTGACTGCGAAAAATTTTACATGAAAAAATTATTATTTTAAATTTTTAACTCATAAAAAAATTAAAATTGTGTTCTCACTAAAATTTTGCCCCTACTAATTTTTTTTTGCCTCCAGTAAAATTTTGTCCTCACTCAAAAAAAAATTTGGATCCATCCCTAACTATGTATATAAGAACGGTTCGAACGCGCAACCTCGTTTAAGTAGAACTATTGTGTGAGAGAGCACATTGACTCGTTTGGTGTACCATTCTCAAATCTATAACATATCTTCATAACTAATTTTGACTCTGCACTTCTTCTCACTTCACAGAGTGGGTCCCACTGATTTCAAGTCCTTTCAATCTCATCATCAACGCCTATTTAGACATATTTCGGTCTTTAATTCCCCTTCTAGAATAGGACGTCCTACACTGGATCATAATCTTTGGAAGCAAACTTGAGCCGTTAATCGGGGAAAAGTTGCAATATTCCAGCAAGATCACAACCAGATATGTTGTTGACCAAATATAAATTTGGTTTGACCAGGTAGGCACTGCATGTACAGCTGGAAATATTGTGACAGGACACGAAGGTAAAATAATATTTTGATCGATTAGATTCCATTATTCCTCCTGTTTAATATTTAACTTTTAATTATTAACATTTTAGAGAAGCCATCTAATCTTACGATCAGGGAATTTCTGTCAGTTGTCTAATCACAGCCATTCAATTGTCCTACTAGGAAAGGGATGTGTGATGTCAGCATGTGGAACCCACGATTGCATTATTTTTGGGAAGAATGATTTAGTGGGGCTATGCATATCGATCCGATGGAGAGGGTTGTTCATGGAAGATGATGGGGGTGAGGTTCACAATAATGGTACTACTTCTCAAAAGAAATGAAAGGGGGCAGGGTGTTGGGTAGGTTGGCACTGACGATAAAATGAGTGTGTAACAGCAAAGAGAGAGTATAGTTGGCAAGTGTGTCAGTTTAAAAAAATAGTAAAAAGAAATGGTAAGTAGATTATGTCAAAGAAGCAAAGCAAAGCTTGGGGTTGAAGAGAAGAACAAGAACCTCCCAAAAATATTATAAAAGTTAATTTAAAATTCTCCAAAAAAGTGGAAAGAGAGAAAATTACAGGACGTAAAGTGATTAGGTTCTGTAATAATTTAGGAACAAGGGCAGTTGGGGGGTCAGACTTCAGAGTAGTTAGTTTGTCTTTTAAAATCATACTAACTTGGTTGCTTGAGCAGGTAAGCAAAATAGCAATCTCTCTCTCTTTCTCTGCTTTAGGTACACTATTTGTGTGTGTTTTCTTTCCGAGCGTCCCTCTAGGTTCGTAGCTATCTATCTACATTGTCTGTGATCTAATCTACTAAAGTTGGAACTTGATGCCTATTCTGCTGTTTGTGGAAGTATTCCTTTTGTGAATTTGGTTTTTCTCGCACAAGTTTAAGCTGGCATTTGCCATTTGATGCTCTTCGGAGTACTATTGCTCACCCTTTTTCAAGAGATTGTGACTGGAGCTCTGTCAGATTTCAGTTTTCCATAATTGACCTAGAATTTGACACCTTTTGGCCTTTTTCTGAACACCCATCTGAGAATATCTGAAAAGAAGCCTAAACAGCTTCCTTTTTCCTAGTTACTGGAATGTTGGGTGTTTGATTCAATACTTCAACCGCTAGTCCTTTCCTTGTTGGGATTTCTTCGGCCCACCATTTGCTTGCTTTCTTCCCTGTTGCCCGGAGGTTGTAACAGTATCAAATTCCAATAACATTGGTGTTGATCGGTTAGAGCTTGCAAGTTTTTAGTTCTCGTACAAGAAAAAGTGATAAAGCGAATCTGCTTTTTCTTCGTTGAGCTGTTGTTAGCTAATGAACGTCTCTGCCTGAGTTTGCTTTATGCTCTGAAAGGTTCACTTTTTTGTATGTAGCAAGCATTTCCAATTTTCCATCATGTCCTTGCATGCTCTACTTGATCCTAGGGTTTCTGAAAGATGAGGGAAATAGCTGATATCGATTAGATTTATGCTTCACACTCTGCACCTATCTCTTGCACTTTGCGTCCATGGGATGCTTCTATGAGTTGTTCTTTTTACTTTAGCACCCTCTCTCAGTTCTATAAAGCTGTCGACATTACTTGTTCTTTGTTGAGTCCTGCAAGATATCACTGCCTAATTTTGGTCAAATCCACTTTTTCTTTAACCTAGTTCCTTTTGCCCATTGTCACATTCGGTCTTATTCCTGTATAGGCTAGTTCCTCAACATTTGGGGTGGGTTAGTTGAATCTAGAAAATGGGTAGTGTTGGTGGTAACGATGATGATATGGGATTTCAAAGGGGAGATGAACACATTATCAATTGCTCATCATCGGGAATGGGTACAAATCCATACTTTGCTTCAGGTTGGGATCATCAAGTAGTTTCGCTTGGTCAGCACGAGAACCTTGGAGGTTCGGCAATACTTTCTCAGAGTGAATTCACAAATTCTCCTTACTCTATTTTAGTTGAAAGCCAAGGAATAAACAACAATGCTCATCTTGTAAACTATCCATCTGATTCAACCTTTGTTGAAATGGTGCCAAAACTTCCTTGCTTTGGAAGTGGGAACTTCTCTGATATGGTTGGTTCCTATGGTCTAACTGGGTCTGGTCAGATTGTCAGTAGTATATGCCCTCCAAATTACGCTCTTAACAAGGAAACCAGCACCCGGTGTCATGGCGATCTCCAGCTATTGGAAGAAGCTGCTTCCATTGCGAATAAAAGGAAACGAGTTCGGGAGTCCAATTCTTGTTTTGATCCCAACAAGGTACATCTGGGTTATGTTTATCAGGTTCTGATTAGTTTGTCATAGAAATTGTAGCTGTTGGTCAGTGTAAAGTTTTCTCCCTGAAACTGGTGTGGAATTGGTTGTAGAATGGTGAAGGTGAGTTGCAAACGGACACTGCAAGGGAGAGTTGTGATGTATCCACAGAACAGGACGAGAAGAAGCCAACAAATGAACATTACACTGATACACATGCACGGGGAAAAGAGGCAACAAAGCACTCTAAGGATGATTCTAACAGTGGAGAAGCTCCACCTAAAGAGAACTACATTCACGTTAGAGCAAGGAGGGGTCAGGCAACCAATAGTCACAGTCTTGCAGAGAGGGTACATCTACATATGCAATTTATAAACTATTGATAACGGCACGGTTTCCTTTAACTTGAGGTTAGAATGTTTCATTGCAGATGAGGAGAGAAAAGATCAGTGAGAGAATGAGATTGCTTCAAGACCTTGTTCCAGGATGCAATAAGGTACTTTTGGAGGTCTAATGTCTGAATGAAATGTTTTTGTATCAAATGAATAGAATAAGTGCTGACACTGTCTGAGTTTGCTCGTTTTATAAGATCACTGGGAAGGCAGTAATGCTTGATGAGATTATCAACTATGTGCAGTCGTTGCAACAGCAGGTTGAGGTATGCTATTTTGGTGCTTCAATCAAAATTCTAATAGTTTAGCGGATAACATGTTTTGAATGTAAATTAAGAGTAAGTTCCTAACAAAATGAATATATTCCTGTTGCAGTTTCTGTCTATGAAACTTGCCACTGTCAATCCAGAGCTGAACTTTGATTTTGAGAGGCTTCTATCCAGAGATGTAAGTTAAATTTTGATGGCGGCAGAATAGCCAACATTTTCCTATGTCTAATTTTTTGTTTTTGTTTTATTCACGTTCTTGCCTTGCCTTGCCTCATATCTAGATGCTTCATCCACGAAGTGGTAATTCATCCTTTTCGGGATTTAGTCCGATGTTGAACTCTAATCCTTATTCTCAAGGAGTTTTTCAACCGAACATAACTGTTATTCCAAACACAAATTTGCAGTTTCCTTCTATGCCTCAAGTAAGTAAAGACCTTCGTAGCAGACCTCCTGTGTCCACATCTTGTATATATGATGCTCAATTCAGGTTATCTCTTATTATTATACAGAATGCATTAGACAATGAGCTACAAAACCTTTTCCAAATGGGATTTAATTCAGCCTCTGCCATTAACAGCTTGGGACCAAATGGTATTGTAGCAAAGGCCCTTACACACGAATCTTGTCGTTATCTTTCATTTTCTTTTTCCTGTTCTTCACCTTCACTGTTCACGATCTCTGCAGGGCAATTGAAGCCAGAGGCCTAGCTTGCCGTTATGGAGGAGAAGAGAAATGGCTTTAGTTCCTTCATACAAAGAACTCAGGATTTTGTAACGTTAAAGCCATTAGAAAAAAAGGGATTAACCTGTTTGGTTGTATAGGTTTTTTGTTTACCTCCTAACTCTGATTGTTCTTCGAATTTTTAGCCGAAGAAGATGCCTCGTTAGAATCTCTCATACATGTAAATTTTCTCAGACAAAACTTATCATCTTCCTCTGTTAAGTTATTGGCTATTGAAATTACAGACGCTTCGAATGATGATTTGAGATTCATTTTTTATGAAATTCTGTTTTTGAGTGTTTTTTTTGTTTGTGTTTGTGATAAAAATTGTCGCTTGTGCTATCAACTGAAATTTCCATAGCAAAAGTGTATTATATAAAATTTCTATAAAAAAAAAAGTGTATTATATAAAATATTAAATATATTGAATACTTTCCAATAATTAAAAAATTCAATAGGTCTAGTCATAAATTATGAACTGTCCAGCTTTCAAAATAGTTTTAACATTTGTTTTGATAAATTTTATTAATTAATAAGTGATTATAAATTAAAATTAATTAATTAATTTTTATTTAATAAAATTTTTTAATTAAATTTTAAATTTTTCGATAAGTAAAGATAATTTTTTTAGCTAATTTATAACAGTCTAATATCGATCAAACTTAAAATTTTTTAAATTTTTTAGCTTACAGGTTTAACAAGAGATGTCAATAGCCATGACCTAGCCTGTCTTTACTAGCTAAACTATGGGTTAACCGGCTCGTGGCTTGATCAGGCTAACTTAACCTGTTATATTTTTTATAGAAAAATTTTAAAAATGACATCGTTTTAAAAGTAATGGTTCATAGTTAACTCATGACCCGATCAACCTGAGCTCTTTTTGATATCTTTTTTGATAACATCAGTTTAACTTCTAGCTAAGATTTTAAAACATTGATACTACCACATATTTCACCATAAGATTGAAAAGGCACTGATATTACCGATGGGACTAGGCTTTTATAAATTTCATACACATGCAAATGCAATAATACGACGCCGTAAACTCATAACACACTTGATTTAACCACAACATTAGAAAGCCGGAGACTCTCTTTCCCTTGCTTTTCTCACTTCGATACAAACCCTAACTATGGTTTCAATTTTGGGGGAAATCATTGACTGAAATAAAGTATGGGAGATGAAAAAGTTGGTCGGAATAAGGATAAACCGTGGCCCTATACAGACCGTCCTCAAGAGAAAGACGAAGCAGATACGAAGCTCTGGGGCGTTTTCCTCTTCGCTCTCATCGGCGCCACCGCCACTACTTTCGCCGTCAGTTCTCTATTTTCTTTTACTTTCTATTTTCTTGTTAATTGTTGAATGCGGTTTGTTTGCATATATTTATGGAGTTATTGTTCAATACTCTAGCTTAATTCTGTTCGGATTGTGGGATTTTATTATTTGGTTTTGCATGCCCAATCTAAAGGCGTGATTAGTTTGCTTGGGATTGTGGGAACTAGGTTGGAGACTCTTGTGACGTGAGGTTCCTAGGAGGGTTTTGCATAATTTTTGCCAGAACTCGTCCCTAAGTTGTGTTTTGCTATCTATTTTGGGACTCCGTTTTGATGATTAAACCAAATGGCAGGTTGGTCAACTCCGGAGGACTGTTGATTGGTTTTACGTACAGGTAAATATAATTTATTCTGTAGGTGCTTTTCTTTTGTTTTCTTAAGTTGATTTTGAGTAATCTTGAACTGGAAAAGTCTGAGTCTGAGTTTAGTGATCTGGTTGGTGTCTGGTTTACCTGTCATTTCCGAAACTTGCAAACTTTGTAATTTTTCCTAAACAGTTAAGCAGGTCAGCAAAAGGAGGAAGTGCTGGTTCTTTTCGGTCAACTTTCCAGGAGGAAGCATGGAAAAGATATCAGCGTCGAATGCAAGAGGAGTATGAGGAAGAAATGGAGAGAGTGGTGAGTTCTCTGTCCTGGTGTAATACTTTGTCATCTAATAATTACAGGTCGGAAGACTTTTTCATGTTTAAAATCAATTGTTAGTTCTCATATTCCAACGTTCATTCTTTCCCAGCAAGTTTATTGCCTTTTCGTGGTTCTGTTTGCAAATTATGTTGAAGATGGAGCGGAATATTTTTTCAGCATCCGTTATGTGTTTACTTTCCTATCTGGTCAACCAACCTGTTAAAACACTTATCGTCAGAGGAGGGTAGAAATGACTTCCCCTGAGGAATTACAGGAGAGATATCTGTTTTTGTTGGTTTCATGTAACTTACGTTGCAATTTCGGCCGCTACCCTAAACACCTACCTCTGCACCATTCTTCCCTTTTCTATGCATAAACTTCTTAACTGTAATGAAGGGTTAAACTAAAGACTGGCGTGAGCTTGGGGTATCTAAAATTTTCATTTTTTCGAGTTAATTGCATTTATTTCTTCTGGTTTCGCTGAGTTTTGCTAACATTTTTGTTCTATTGTTTTTACCCTTGTCTTGATATGCATTAAAGTTATTCCCTGTAGTGTTTTGCTTGTGGTTTTTTATGTATATTTGAATGCACTTTGCTTTATTGTTTTTCATCCCTTCGTGATTGCATGTCATTTTTGTAGGAGCGGATAAGGCGAATGCAAAGTGTTTTTAATCGCGAAAGGAACAAGTACAAGAGAGGTTATGAAAGCTGGAGGGAAAATGATCAGAGTGCTTTTCACCATCATTTTCAGCGAGATGATTGGTATTGGAAGACTGATACATCTTTCAGAGATCAGAGGACTAATAATTTCAGAAGAACTCCTCGAGATAGTACTAGTTATCCATTATCACATCACTACTCTGTCTTGGGACTTGACAGGTACTATTTTGAGCCCTCAATTGCTGAATATGATGCACATTATATTTATTACTAATTCAAATGGTTCATTAAATGATTTTGTAGATCAACTTTTCTTTCCTGTTAAGTATAAAGCGATTGTGACATGCAAATTTTCATTTTCAGTTTGTGTATTCTAAAAGGTCTGTTTGCGGTTGGACTGAAGATTTATAGGGGAAAAGAACTGTTAAACCTTGACACTTTCCAATGAATACCAATTGTTTGTATAAGATATGTTTCAAGGCAAAACGAAACCATCATTGTGATTTTGGAAAGTTTAATTTGAAGTTCATACTCTCTTTGGTATCAAATTATTTTGATAAAGATTAAGGCGTCATCTAGAACTATGAAAGTCTACTACTGGAGGCATTAGATAAAAATAAAGATATTGGACCAACTCCAAATTTAATATCTTCTTGTTATCAAATACGACACAAGCCCAAAAAAACTAGCTGGCCAAGGTTTGTTTACCTGAATGATCTCTTACCGGATTTACGATATCCATTACGTCTATATCACCTTCAATTTTCCTGAGTTATTGCAGGAACATTGATCTACAAATTTTTTTTTCAAAATTAAGATTTTTGTTTCAGTGGTCTAATCTGGTACAATCTCTTCTTATGAGACAGGTCCAGAGGGACGCCATATTCAGATACTGAGATTAAGGTACTATTTTTTTTGGATAAAGATGCCGTATTTCAGTATAGATTACTGACCATGTCTGATACAAAGAACGTTAACTTCATCACTGCAGGCAGCATTCAGGGCCAAGGCATTGGAGTTTCACCCAGATCAGAACCAAGATAACAAAGGTTGGATTTTGTTGGCTGCTTTTAATCAGGTCTTGCTGCTAAAAAAGTTGTGGCCTAACACTCTATGACACATCTTTTTACAGACGTAGCTGAGGCGAAGTTCAAAGAGGTGATGACTTCTTATGAAGCAATTAAACGAGAAAGAAAGGATATGAGATCTTGAACCGGCTAATATGATTGGATGCCTAGTGGATACTGCTGGATTACATTGAATTGAGTTTAGTTTTTCACTAAATCTTTATCTTGTATTATGATTTTACCTTTTGCAGATTAATCTGCTTGTATTGATAGGTCGCTAATGAGTGAGGAAAATGTTTTCGCCGAAATATGTACAGGAAATAAATTTAGCTGAATAAGATAGAAACTTGTAAAATTTTAGTGGATTGAATCCACCAGTAAAATTCTGTAATTCTATATATATATATTTTTTGGTACATCGGAAAGATAAAAGCAAAAATTAAAATAAAGAAACAAGAAAAATCATTCTCTCAAAAAGCACACTCCTGAAGCATCGGCAGCTAGGTCTAGTAAAAGATCTGGAGGCGGTGAAACCCATTCCTGAAATTCCTGTCGATTTTTGCTTCCTCATTTAGCAAGGGAATCTCTTACTCGATTTCCTTCCCTTAAAAAATGACGCCATAGAATATCCAATCTTTACAAACAATGATATCAGCGACAATATTAACCAAAGGATGAAACAACCAATCATCACTAGATATTAACCGAAGGGCCTCTAAGGAGTTCGACACTACCATAATTTTTCGAAACCCAGTGTATACATTCATAGAAACTTGTAAAATTTTCGTGGATTGAATCCACCAGTAAAATTCTGTAATTCTATATGTATATGTGTACACATTCATCTGTTAACCATAATTTTCTTAAAAAACAGTCTCTTCAAATTCGTGAGTTTCGAAAAAAGATTAGGTTATGCTTTTTAAAGCATGCTCAAAGAAATTATTGATCCCTTTAATCACTATATTATGTTTCTCGTAAGCACTTAACATTATAATGGGATTGCTAGCATTTTTTGCCCCAACAAAGTAACGGGTTAATGTCTATATTTTCAAAATCGGGGCAGAAGTTAAATGTATAAAACAAAAGATTTAAGGTGTAAAAAGATTCAATCAATATTAGGTCATTATAAAATTTGTTAAAAATTAAATAAATTTAAAAATTAATTAAAAAAGATTGCCCTTATTTATTAAAAAAATTAAAATTTACTTAAAAAAGAAACTGTTAAATGAAAATTAATTGATTTATAAAAATTGATTAGTTTAAGAAAATTAGTAAATTAATTAATAAATTGATTAATTTTTAACAACAAAAATATTAAATTAAATCAAATTGAAAATTTGAAAGCTCTGTCAAAAAGTTAGCTGGTTCAAACTTTCGCTATTAAACGGTTAGAACCGGTTTGGTTTTTAAATCAGTTAATAATATTAATATAGGTAAGTTGGGAAACAGTAAGATGCTGTTGCTTGGATTAGTTTAAGTATAAATTTCTAAGTTTGGGACTCTATTGGCAAAATAAATTTAGACGTGTCCTTTAAGGTTGGTTCAATTGGGCACTTTGATCATTTTGTAAGATAACTTATTTAGACTACAGTAAAATCTCGATAAATGAATATTTGATAAATTAATAATTTCGGTTAAATAATAAATTTTTTTGGTCTCGACTTGGACCAATGGGATAAAACAATAACCTCGCTAAATGCATAAGATAATACTTCTAAAAATTTTTTTTGAGGTCCACTGAAAATATAAAATAATTATTCATTAAATAATTATGAAAAATACATATATAATTCATAAAATAAAGCACTTCTTAAATAATTTTTATTTCAAATTTTATACTTTCCTAAAATATGTATCTATAGTCAATTGATTCTTCTTTTCATGTGAACTGAATTCAATTTCATCTTTAACTTTT
>JAOTBA010000002.1:3647554-3662049 GCA_025629845.1 Erythroxylum squamatum
ATTGTCCTCTTTGGTACTCGAACCTGAGACCTCAAGGTTTTGTTGCATTTAAATGCACGCCTCTTACCATTGAGCTACGTGAGGTATGCGGGGCCCAGTTCGCCCCGGTACGCAAAACACGGACCCAACAGTCTTGGAAGCTAAAAGTAAAGCCAACAAGAATTTATATCAATGGTTGGAAACTAAGGATGAAGAAAATGATATATTTAACTGGGCAAGAGCTAGGAAATGGAAAATGACAGACTTATAAGAATTATAGGGATATCAAACTACTTGGTCATACCATGCAATTATAAAAGAGGGTAATTGAGAAGATAGTGAGAAAGGGTGTACCTATCTCAGAAAACCAAATTGGTTTCATGTCAAGGAGGTCCACAATAGTACACTTCCTTAGACGATTAATGAAATAATATAAGAACAAAGAGAGGGACTTGCAAGGGATTTTCATTAACTTTGAGAAGGCTTGTGGCAGAGTACTTAGGGAAGTCATGTGGAGGTGTTTAGAAGTTAAGGGAGTTATACGTGTTATTAGTAATATGTATTAAAGTGTTAAGATTATAGTAAGAACGATAATAGGAAATAATAAGAACGATAATAGGAAATACAAAGCATTTTTCTATCGATATTAGACTACATTATGGATTCGTGTTAAGCCCCTTCTTGTTTCAATAATTATGGATGAGTTTACTAAGAATATCTAAAGAGACATATTTTAATGTATGTCATTTATTGATGATCGTATTTTAATGGATAAAATAAAAGAGGTTATTAATGTCAAGCTAGAGTCGAAGGGTTTTTAATTGAGTAGGACTATGATTAAATACTTAGAGTGTAGCCTTTTGGGTCACAGGATTACATATAATATGGAGATAAAGATTGATTCATAAGTTGTACCACAAAAAGATTGTTTTAAGTACCTTTTGATCCATCATACAAAGTAATTGCTAGATAAATGACGATACAATTTATCGTATCAAATCAAAGTGGCTTAAATGGAGGGTCACGTAAGGAGTTTTGTGTAACAAGAAGATACCCCTCAAGCTAAAAGGAAAATTTTAATATTTAGCAATTAGGTTGATCATGCTCTATAGGGTATAGTGTTGGCCCATCAAATAGGTGCATAATCATAAATTAATGTACAACTTTATAAGAAGAGATAAGGTTAAGAATATAGTGCTAAGAGATAAGTTGGGAGTGGCTAACATTGATGATAATTATCGGAGATAAGGCTTAAGTGGTTCAAATATGTTAAGAGACGACATCTTGATGCTCTAGTAAGAAGATGTAAAAAGATTGTACTTAAGGACTGTAAAATAAGGAGAGGAAGACCTAAGAAGAATTGAGAGGAGGTGATCAAGTATGATATGATCATACTAAAGCTTACCGAGGACTTGGCTCATATTTCATATTTTGTTTTATTTATTTATTTATTTCATATTTTTGTCTCTTTTAATTACTTGTTTGTTTTATTTCTTATATGTTTATTTATTTAATTACTTTTATTTATGCAGTTATTTGTTTATGTATTTGACTATTGTTTTTTTCAAATCAATTAAAAAGAGACTTTTTCTTTTCCTATAGGTCTATCAGAAACAACATCTCTATTAGTTAAGAGTAAGACTAAGTGCTTCTGAACCTCCTTAGATTTCACATCTCAGTAAAATTTCTATTAAGAAGTTATTGTTTTATCCTAATAAAAAATAACTTGAATCAATTAGCAGAAATGTTATTATTTCATTAAATGAGCAAAATAAAAGAAAAAAGATTCCAAATTGACAAAAATGATATCTTTTTTATTTGATGAGTGAAATGATACAAAATATTTGAAATTTGATAAATTAAAACTCTAAACCTTAAATCCTAAATTCTAAACTCTAAAATCGTAAACCCTAGACCATAAAAGCTCCAACTTATTACTATTCTTAATGAAATCTCTCCCCATTCATGAGTTTTAAAAATTATCATGTGATATTAATCCAAAATAATGAATTTTCTTTTATTTATTTATCTATTAAATTATTAACTAAAGTGACAATAATTTATGGGTTATTATGTATATTTAAAGATTTATACAACATATATTAAACCTAAAACTAGCTTTCAAAGGATTAGAAAAGTCTTAGTTCATTACTTTACTACATTATATTGAACTTAACTGTCTTGATCAAGCAAGACGACAAATTACTTATGCTAAGGACATATCAAACTTCTCAAAAAATGAAATTTCCTCGTAGGATCAAAAACACCCAAAAAAAAGAAAAAAGAGTTTCATGACTTCTGTTGGATTGAATAAGAACTTTAGGAATCAGCAGATTTAATCAAATAGCCTGATTCATTTAGACAATGGACTGATTGCACCCAAAATTGGAACAACAATAGAAAAGATATAAAAATGTTCTTTCTGATGTTTTAAAAAACATAATATAAAGTCGATTAAAGAAAATGTTTAAAGTTTAAAGGTTCAATCAAGAATTAAATCGTTGTAAATCGATATATAATAAATAAGAAGTAAAAATTATAAGAATAACATGGATACAACTTTTTGAATTGGATATATGGAAACACTCACAACCATGGATACAATCTTTTGAGACCAAAGTTAACAGGCAAAATAAAATTGGTTGTCTCTAATCTCCATTTAAGTATCAAGTGTCATAGACCATTTTCTAATAATATGAATACATTATACATTTCGAATTATAGTCTTCATATTGTTGATGTGATTAAGTCCCTTTTACAATGGTGTTGAGATAAATTAAGAACAAAGCAAATTAAAAATCATGTTGCAGTTTGCCCTCCTCCTTTGTTCGAGCTTGGGACCGACTGTGTAGAATTTACTTCTCACCATAGGCGGAGTTACATAAATCATATAAACACAAGCAAAGATGATAAGAAAAAATTGTAGACTAACGCAGCCATAGCTGTTAACCCCATCTTATAACACAACTACTATAAACGAGCTATATATCACAAGCAAAAATAGTGATAAAGAGGGGACTCTTGTAAGTTGTAAAGTAATCCCTTTTCTCTGAACTCCTTTCACCTAAATCAAAACCCTCTCTACTTCGTGTAAAAGCTTTGAAAAATATATTTAGAAACAAATTTGTGGAAACAATAATGGGTGAGGACGCCGACATTAGCGACGAGGTCAAGTACATCTAAAAGCTCTACGAGATTTCAATATTATCCTTATCTATTATCTCTTAACATATTTAAACAGTAGAGTGAACAAACTTGAACTCTAGAGAAGCATGGATTGACAACTAGAATTTGCATTTCATCCGAAAATAACATTGACAATTGCCCTTTTCGCTTTTCACTATCTTCGCACAATTGCTCTCAAATCCAAGTTTAAAGCTCCGCCAATGCAGTTCTAGAGGGTTAAACCAGAGCCTTATTTGAAAAGGGACAAAAAGAGATGAAAAAGATACGAAAGAACCAACATGCCTAGATGCTTTCAATACAATGATGGACCATTTGATTTATGTGAAAACTATCAAAGTTTCTGACTTTACAATTCCTGTGCTTTACCCATAAAAGGAAATGAAGAGAAGTGAGAAGACAAGATGGTAAAAAACGAGGATGGTTGAGTTTTTAAGTTTAGGTATATAGTACCGGCTGATTTACTAATAAACTGTCAGTTTCTATATAAACAAAATTTTAAATACAACGAACTGGACATTGAATCGGTTTATAGTATTTTTGGTCAATTGTTTCAATCCAGATTTTAAAAATTGGTCATTTCTGTTAAAAGTTTGCTTTCAGGCTCTTCTTCATGCAATGTCAAAATGGCCTATTAATTAATGTAATTTGTATGATATGAAGTTTTGTTAGGCTATGTTTGGTTAGGAGTTTATTAATGTAATGTAATGGAATGGAATATTATTCCATCATTTAGGAGGAATGTTTATAATGGAATAGGATGGAAGAAGAGGGTTTTATAGTACATTTCATTTCATCCTAAACAATAAAAATAAGAAACCTCTAATTTGGAGGGTTTAGGATGGAATACAAAATGGTAAACAAAATTTCACTATATGACATTATAAACCCTTCTTCCAAACAACATTTCACTATATTACATTATGAACTATTTCATCCCTCCCAAACAACAATTTTCTAATATTACATTCATTTACATTCCATTTTGTTATAAACCATTATATTCCATTCCATTCCATTAAAAACCTTACGTCCAACCAAACATAGCCTTAAGTTCATGCAACACATTTTTTGGAATTTGATTATACCACCTTGCAATATATACATAAGTTTGGGCGAATTGTGGTGGATTCTTTTTCAACTCACCCTATGGTCTTAAGATCGACTCGAGCCTCCAGTCCCCACCATAGGGGGAACAAGTAGTTTTCTTGCTTTTGCTTTTCTTTGGCTTAATCTTTGAGGCATATATAATAGTCCCTACAAAATGCGGCTTTCAAGGCTCTAGCTTGGCCACATTTTGATTTTGTTCAAGTGTATAATGATAAGTCTCCTTTTTAATGAGGATTGGCAAATTCTATTTAATTTATATTTATAATTTTATTACATTTCAATTTTTGTCATATTTTTTGTTTTCCTCACCGCGTGTATATGATGCTCGCACCGGGATTTTTCTACATATATGATGGTTCACTCACTGAGTTCGCAAACTCATCAAAATTGTATCATTGTTTTTTAGGTTCAGGGGAGTTCTAGCTACTAAGCGATTTAGTAGAAGTTTAATACTTACATTTTGAGGATGAAATGGCTCAAAGGTCTAATCAGTTGAATCTGCGGAGTCTAGTTAGAATCTTTTGCATTAGCATCCCATATCATGTTACACATTTTTGCACTAAGATTATACTCTCAGCGGTTGTGTAATATATATGTAGATTCTGAATTATAATGACATACGTGACTTTATATTTTTGTGAAAGAAAAGAGAAGAAATGAATGTTTTGAATGCTTATGATATGTTTGACGATTCAAATTGAGTTAATTTGATTGTCCTAATGTATCATTTCCGTAAAGTATGTTCTCGAATACCCTCTGGTATGTTCGGACTTATGCTTTATAGTAGTGGTATGTTACACACCACGTGGTTCTTATTAATCTCCCACATGGAAGCGAAATAGGTCTCTATACCTTTCTTCAACCCTTTCTCGATGTTTATGGCCGATACATGTGTTACTGCCATTGTATCATCTGTTGTTTCACCCCCGGATCTACAACAATTAACAAAGAATGAATTTTTCTTGTGCATGATCCTTATACCTTCCAAACTTGGATATAACACCGCCTTTTTTGCCTTTAAGAAATTGATACCCAATATCAACTCGAAATCTTCAAGTGGTATGATCGTGCAATTAAACTTGGCACGCCAACTCTCTATGCTCACTAGGACATTTTAAGCAACTCCTACCACCGCTTATGCTTTACTCACAGGGGTCTTTATCCTTATCGGGGTCTTCGACACCTTGAGCCCCAACTTATGCACCATATTTTCTGTCATGAAAGAGTGCGTCGCACCAGTATTTATCATTGTGTTTATCTCCTTCCCATTGACTTGTATTCCTACATAAATCAAGTTGTCAAAAATGTTAGACTCACTCTTAATTGCGTTCAACAAGGTGATCTGATTTAGTGCCACCTCCAAATCCTCTTTTTCTTCTTCGGCAATCAATGCGCTCAGCTTCTCCTTCTTTGGACATTCTCTTTTAAAATGTGGGCCGCTACATAGGTAACAAGCAAGTTTGCCCTTCTTGGAGGACGTCTCCTTACTCTTGAAGCCACCGTTTTACTTACCTTTTCCTTTGAAGTCTCCCTTCTTGGAGTCTTTCTTCTTTTTTCCCTCGCTTTTCTCCTGTTGGGCTAGGCTTTGCCCTTGGAAGAATTTAAGGAGCTCGCCTTAGTGTCCTTCGTCACTCGAAAGCCTACCAAAGCATCAGTAGCTGCGATTACACCAACCATGTGCTTCACATTCTCCTTCCGCAACTCCATTTACTCCTATGGCTGTGACCCAGACCAAAAGGTGAAGAGCTTGTCCTCGTTTGACATATTGTCAATATCAAACATTAGAGAACTAAACTTCTTAACGTACTCTTTTATCGATCCGTCTTGTTTCAACTTCTTCAAGGCATTTCTCGCGAGCCAAGAAGAGGTCATCAGAAGGAATTGATCCTTTAACTCCTTCATCTTGTCCCATATGTCGATGGGATCTCTACTCGCACTGATCTCTACAGAAGTCCTCATTCTCCACCAAAGCTTGACATCTCCATCCAAATACATGGCTGTCACATTGACCTTCTCAACATCGGGTGTATTAGCAGCCACAAAGTATTGGTCCATATCCCATAAAAAGCTCTCAAACTCCTTCATGTTCCGAACACTTTTGAAAACTTTGGGCTCACGCACCTTCACCATGGTGCTCTCGACACGTCCAGTCTCTCGTGTTGCAATAGCACACCTTAGATCATCATCTTGAACTTAGTATCCTCTTGTGCCCTTGTCAACTTTGCTATTTGATGTTGTAACGCCTGGATTTGTTCCGCTAACATCTCAATATCAGTATTATAGGAAGTGACCTCCTCCTCCTTCTGAGGAATTGGGCTAATGAGTGCTTCCACTCTAGTGACGTTCCGTTAAATTGTTGTCTCCCGCCTTCTCCAATCATAGCTCTGATACCAGTTATTACAAAGGTCTTCTTAAGCACCAAACTTATTCGCAAGTCGCACCTACTTCTTTGCACGACAATCTTAATTAGGTCCATAGCAAGACTCAGCCTTCTCACGTGATCATCGACCAACAATCTTATATTCGAACTCCTCACAACCCTCGTAATATTTAACTCTCATACTCGCAAGAAACTACGAAAACAATAGAATATTCAAAGATAATAATAAAGCAAAAAGAGATACAACAATAACGTCAACCTTTATTATTTCCCTCAAAGTATACAAAGGATGCTCTCTCAATATCTGTGTATTACTCTATACGAGGAGTTAAATGAGCTATATATAGGCATCAAGGCTTGGGGAATAAGTTAGAATCCTAAGATATCTCTACTACCTAAAATCACATCTTATTCTATCAGATTACATTATTATCCAATAAGATAACATCCCTATATAAATAAGACTCTATCCAATAAGGTATTTACATCCTAACTAACAAGATAAAAGATTACACATAAATTATCCCTATCTATGAAGATGTCAACTATCTTCAGATGATCCTTCCGCGTGGTCTTTATCCTTTAGAGCTAATGTTTATCCTCCGTAATCTTATCCAATGCTTATCTATGTCAAGTTTATTAGTCATAATTCATCCATTTGAGCAACCGTTAAGTCTCTAGTCCATCAAGAACTTAGTTTTGGCCATGTCCACTCGTACAAGTTACGAAATTCTACTAAAACTCATATCACGCTTTATCTAACTTGCGAAGTTACCTTGAAACTTTCGGACGTTACCATCATACCTATGATTTAGCTAATCTTCCATTTAACGTCCATCTCCAACCAAGTGTAAAGTGTCTTCATGTGTTAAAGGGATAAAAGCTTCCCTCGCAGTTTTGCTTGGAATAGTCATCATAATGTGCTCCGCCATGTTACATGCTATATGGGTTGCGGTAGGAGGATTCAACGTGGGCATGGATCCATGATATTCGTCGATTGGGTCAACTGAAAGTCAAAGTTAACGTTGTCAACTAAGAATATATTTAATCTTTTTAAAATGAATTTAAATAAGAAAATGAAATCTGCGTGTTAGTGGCCCATCCTACATGTCTTGTCTTCCACTCTCTAGTAACGGTTCTCTCACGCTAAAATGGCCTTTTGTCCATTTTAAAGGGGAGGAGCTCCAAAATACCACGTAGCGTAATTCTATTGGCTATTTTCCTTGTTTTGTGCTTACTGCTCCGTCACGTCAACGCAGTGTTGAAGACTACAGGGCATAGACTATATATAATATAACCTTCCATTCCCAATTTGTCTGACCCGTCACTTTCTCTCCCTCTCTCAGTCAATATGAAAGTGTTTTCCTCCGGTGATCGGAAGCACCGTCGGAGCACCACCAAAAACACTCTCCTACCTCAGAAGCTTAACGAGTACCATCTCCAGGAAGCTGGATTCGATGGCGCGTCCTTCTCCGGCGCAGTCTTCAATCTATCGACCACGATCGTCGGTGCCGGAATCATGGCCCTCCCTGCCGCCGTCAGCCAACTAGGGCTAATTCCCGGCCTTGTGATGATCATATTCGGTGCGATCTTAACGGAGTCGTCAATCGACTTGATCTTACGGTTTGGTCGAGCTTCCAAGTCCGCTACTTACTCCGGCGTCGTCGCCGACGCATTCGGTGGGCCTAGCCGCACGCTACTTCAGGTCTGCATTGTCACCAATAACTTGGGCATGCTCCTCGTCTACATGATCATCATAGGTAATAGTTGGTTTTGTGTTCTTCTTCGCTTTAGCGCCCAAACGCGTAGTCATTGTTGTATTTGTTCTGGAGAAACCGTCAAGTTGTTGGGTTTAACGGTGTTAGTATCATCGTTGACAACAGGTGACGTGTTAGCAGGGACATGGTCTGATGGGGTCCGCCACACAGGTGTTATAAACGAATGGTTTGGTCAAAGCTGGTTGACCACGCGCTTCACTTTACTGCTACTCACGACCGTACTTGTTTTCGTTCCTCTAATTTCTTTCAAGCGCCTTGGTAAGCTCATACGTAACATATACTTTTGTATATGGAAGCTAACTTAATTAAGTTGAATTTAATAAAATGGTATCACGTTAACAAAAGTGACATTTAGTCTAGTCAATTAGCATTTGACTGAATAAAAATGTTATTTTTAATCTGTGTAAAGATGACAAAATAGACTTAAAGCTAAGAGCATCCTGGATGCTCGTATAATGCACAGCCATTATCGAGCATCGGAGAGAGTGCACTAGTACTGCACATATAAGGATTATTATATAGATAATAAAATGTTGGCACACCTCGAATGTCTCATTACATGGATAATTTTAGAGTGTAACGCATTGTAGAAAGTGGTGTAATGAGATCGAGTATAATAGAATGCTGAGATGCTCTAACAAATTAAGTATAAAATTAACCAAAGATTGAAATTAATTCGGATTTGAGAAGTCCGGTTCCGGTTGACTTGATCGGTTCGAATTGGTCTAAACAGTAATTTAGCATAATTTACTGAAATGAAAAATGAGGATTGATTGTATTTTTTAAGTGTAGGATTGATGTCTCTGAGTTTTACTATCTGTAATGCTAGATTCGTTGAGATACACGTCGGCATTGTCAGTGGCTTTGGCTGTTGTATTTGTGGCGATAGCTGCGGGAATAGCCATAGTTAAAGTAATAGAAGGAAGTATTGGAATGCCACGTTTGATGCCTAAAATTACCGACCAGGCCTCTTTTTGGAAGCTTTTCACAACCGTGCCTATTATAGTTACTGCTTATATTTGCCACCACAATGGTATGCTGCTAAACTAAACACACACAATGTATTCGATGATGTGTATTGAAGCATTGATTGCTTGCTTCTAATTGTAAAATGCTTGTTTCAGTTCACCCTATAGAGAATGAACTGAAAGATTCATCCCAGATGAAGTCAATAGTACGAACCTCCCTTGGATTGTGCTCGTCGGTTTATGTTGCTACTAGCTTCTTTGGGGTTCTTCTTTTTGGTGATCAAACGTTAGATGATGTGCTTGCCAATTTCGATGGTGATCTTGGGATACCATATTCCGCAGTGCTCAGTGATTTAGTTAGAGTGAGCTATGGTGTCCATCTGATGCTCGTTTTCCCAATTGTGTTCTTCTCCCTTCGGCTCAATTTGGATGGTCTACTCTTTCCTTATGCACTTCCCATTGCGAACGACTGCAGCAGATTTTCTCTAATAACAGCAGCTCTAATGGGATTCATCTTTGCGGGAGCAATTTTTGTGCCTAATATATGGGATGCTTTCCAGTTTACAGGTGCCACAGCAGCTGTCTCTGTAGGTTTTATTTTTCCAGCTGCCATCGCCCTCAGGTATGCAACTATGTTATTTAAGTAGAAACCTTTTGTTGCAACATTGGAAATCACCACTTAATATGATCACATACGAGGGGGTCACCCTAGTTCAGCTAGTTTGTGGTTCTTCTTAGTCTTACTTTCGTTTTATTAAGATTTTCCATCTCAACACGAACAATTACTAGCCTGAATTTAACAAAACTAATAGGTCAGTGTGACCTGGCGAATATCTGATGATAGATTGGTGCCAATGACTAAAAAGTTGCAACTTTTATGAGTTGATTGTTGTGGTTGGCAATCTCTTTTATGTGGGTTGATGTTTGGAACATCTGGACACAAAGGGATTTTATAAACCAGCAGATGAAGTGCTTTGTTTTCCTTAATATAGCCAAGAGACGTCAGAGGAAGTAGGGCCAAGACCTGATTCACTGATCCCATGCTTAATACATTAGCTTTAACTTGAAAAATCTTACATAAATCAGGCACAGGCAGCATGCTCATAGGAGATAGTATCACATTGTGAGATTGAAAGCAATCATACATTATTAACATTGTCAGTGGCCCTTTTTTAACCAAAATGCCTTTTTTAACATTGTCAATTCAAAATTTCCTCATTGATTTCGGCTTAAACCAAAATGCCAAATTTTAAACTGTTAAACATTATCGTTTTATTTGTATCTGTTGTCCACTTTATGGCTGCTCAGAGGCTGTTGTCTCTGTTGCCCTTGTCCTGTACAGTAACTAGGGAAACTTATTCTGTTGATTTGCTGGTTGTTGTCCAGGGATACCCATGGAATTGCGAGAAAGAATGACAGATTATCATCATGGACGATGATACTATTAGCCGTCTCTTCAAGCACTGTGGCCATCTGTAGCGATATTTACTGCATTTTCAGGGAAGTCCAAAGCTAACATTAGAGAGGACAGTAAACTGGTGACTGGTTCTATTCGGGCATAACTCGAGGTAAGGGAAGCAAATTGCGCCACTTGATAACATCGGTATTGTATTGATACTGTCATCGCTGCTTCAAGAGCTCCGTCATTTGTATACTACCCTGAATTTGGCGGCTTTTACTTCCTTAAAATTTATCTGTACATATCCTTTTCACTTGCTACAAACATGGCAATTTTGATATGTAAATTGAAAATTGAAATCCTTAAAGTTTGTTGAGGAAAATGTTCCATTTGATTTATGGTCTCCTTAAATTCGTGTTTGGATTTGGTGCTTTTTGGTCTTCTCTAAGATCAAAATTCATAATCTTTTGATCTGTTCATCTTAACAGGTTAAGGCCATCGCGGTTGTGGGCTGGTTCTCCCTTTCTATGCAGTATGAGCATATTAAACATGCCATACAGGCGTATCTGGACCATTTTAGCTTCTGTGACGTTTTTGTATAGGTCCATAGGCTGAATCGTTCACAACGAACCATTTTACTCTGTGCCCGGCCTCAGTATACGCCATTACTTTGCTGGGACACACCTTCCATTGATTTGTAATTTATGGATGACAATTGAGCCCGAGCTAATCGCAGGACGTAAAACTACCAGATTAAGGATTTTTCAGACAAAATCGAGATAAGATTTTCAGTATCTATAATTCTATACTAAGTCTATTTCATACGATCTTATCCACCTAAATACGTGGGATTCAAAAAATGTGTGGTTGAGATCGTATAGAACAAGATTGATACAAGGTTATATGTACAAAAGATTTGATCCGCTCAAAATCTAGTATGAAGTTCGGGTTAAAAGAATTGAACGTGATCCCATTTAAAATAATATTATTTTAAGATTCAAATTACAAATTAGAAGAATCGAGATCGAGTCATGTAAGTTTCGAGATCGAGCCATGTGATTTTAAATAATTCAAATTACATCCTTATTAGCATGTAAGTTTAGGATCATTCGGTTCTAATTATATTTTTCAATTTTTGTTTGTTATTTGTTATTTGTTGTTTTTATTTTTTATTTTTTAAATAATAAAATAATATATATTTATTTATAGTAAATCATGAAAAAACTGAAATAAAAAACAAAAAATACTTCTTATAATTTTTATATTTTTTAAAATTTGAAAAAGTTAGGAACAAATCCTTTTCTACATCAACGTTTGGTCACTGCACGCAAATGACAATACGAGGCAAGTTTTAAGGCCTCTTTTAAGCTTCAAGATTAATCAATTCTTATTCTCAAGTTAGGTTCTCCCAGACCAAAAAGCAAAAGAAAAAAAGTATCCAAAGCAGTGGTAGGGGTTTAACTATCATGTCATGTTTCTTGAATGAATCTGATGCAACAACCTCCCCTTTTATATATATATATATATATATATATATATGTATGTATGTATGTATGTATGAATATGTATGTATGTATGTATGTATGAATAAGCACGACGCCTTGATCAAGGAGATAAGTTTTTTTGTTTAATTTTATGGTGTCTTATTTTGTCTTAGCTATTTATTTATGCAGATCTCACGTTTATTTATGCGGGATTCACGCGAAGCTAAATAGCTGAGATTTGGACAAAATAAGACATTATAAAATTAGACAAAAAATCTGAATTCGCCCGCATACTGTACACGGCTCTGTTCTAATCCATATCGATGGCTTTGGTCTCGCAATGATTACTTTTGACCGCTCGATGCATTCAACTTTAAACCCTCAAATTTTCGGTTTGATTATCATCTCACCGACACAGTACTAAAACCCCAAACATCTTCATATTGGTTGACTCTCAAGTAAGTGCTTCATGCACAATGACTTCCCTTCCATGTTACAAAACAAAAATGAAAATGTTAGGTCGAAGATCAGTGATTGCCAAACAAAAACAAAGTCGGTAGCAAATCACCCTCTCCAAGATCAGTGATTGCCAATTGGATACACCACTCTTCACATGCTGTGTGAAATAATGTCAACTAAACCTAGAATTTTAGCTGCTTTTGGGGTTTACACGTTTTTAATGTATGATTGGGTCATGAATACGAACACTCCCGATAAAATAAACAGTGTTTGCATTCACCCCACGAGTCATTAAGTAATTATCAATTTATAAAGGCACTCCGCGGCCTATTTGGTTCTGTTATTAGTATTAAGCATAAAATGACCTGTTGTTTCCCAATAATGAGTAATCATTGCAACACTAATCGAATCAAAATCCAGCTTTTAAAACTCAGTGTTAACCTATTCGGTACTATAAATTATAGAGATTAATTATTCAATCACCACCTAATCTTCGCTTTACACAATAATTAAACTCATTCATGGGTCTGATCCTTTTGCTGAAGTACAAAAAGCTTCTGTAATAGAGCTGTCATCCAATTCCAATGCTCTATGGTATAAACAGGTAGTTGATTAATTGAAAGTTTTAAAATTTGACGAATTTTAACTAACGACAGGTGTTTTGTTGAAAACGTGAAGGAGGCGGTGGCGCAGATTACGGTTAATTACGGAGTATAACGACGGCTAGAGTCGCCAGCCTGGCTTTGAAACATCAGTGGACCACCGCGTCGCCACCTGTCTCTCCTCAACAACAACCCCATCCCTTTCACGTGCGCCTCTCCCAGCCCGCACCTGACCTGACACAACACCGCACTTTAAATTCAAACGCCCTTTCATTTTAAGCTATGCAGCTTGCTAAATGTCTCTTTTGCCCTCGTTCACTTTTGCCCTTTTCCTTATCTAATACGGTAGTGCCACTGCTACATTTATGAAAAGCGTGACCGTTGGATCACGTGAGTTAATCCAGTACATTCATTCTCTCATCTATCTTTCATACGCCAACTCTACACGTAAGTGAATAGATCAAGGCCGTAGATCACGGATAGTCGACGATTGATGATCCCAAAAATCATATCCTCCCAACTCATCACCAGTGTCATTATTTACCTTATCCTTTTGGTAGTTGATATTCCAAAACTATCCCTACGAGAAATACGCCTTCACAATCTGTCGGTGGCAAAACAAAGCATGGGTCAAGGATAATTTAGGCCACTGGATTTTGTCCCCTCTTTTTGGTATTTTAAAAAAGTTTTATTAACAGGCTATAAATGTCAGTCATCGCTTTACGTGAACACGTGCTCTTAGAGCGCGTGTCCGGAACTTAATTTGTTTCATTACAAGGTGGCACATGTCCGCCGCCTGGTTTGCTTGCCCGAGGCACCAGATATCCAATGATTCTAATCCGTCTTCTTGCAGTAGTATACTTGGCAATTATAATAATATTTATTTATCTTTTTTCAAAACGACAACAAAATCTATCAGCGGGACTGAAGAGAGGCCGATAAAGTATAAACCCATATAAAAATATAATAAAATAATACTTATTAAATATTAAATAATAGTGGTTGGGTCGGTCGTAATGGGTTTGGGCCCAGTCACAACGACTCATGGGCCGACCGGTCCACTCGTCAAAGATGCAAAAACCAAGCCCGTCCCATGATCTCCGAAGCCCATCAGCAGTCATCAGCAGTAAACCACTTTCCATGCAGAAGTAGG
>JAOTBA010000002.1:3662149-3682757 GCA_025629845.1 Erythroxylum squamatum
GTTTATCACAGAGGATACTAGATTCATGGATCCAAACGGTAACATGCAGTTCAGCCAAAATCCGGCAGAACCAAATAGCATATATAGTACAATAAATAAAAATAAAAATAAAACAAAACAAATAAATAAAAAAGTCAAACAATTTAATTCTGGTGCTCCAATGGACCGGCAGTACTGTTTTACACGGAAAGAAGGAAGGACTGAGTACGACGGTCCGAGGTCAATTTTAATCTCGCGGTCAAGTGAACCGGCCATTGATTCCCACTGTATGAAAATTCTAATTACAATTTTAACGTTATTCTTTATTATTGTACTTTTTGTATAAAGAATAACAAATTAAATAATATCTACTTTTTTAAATATAATTTTTCAATTTAATGACATTTTAAAAATTTTAAATTTAATGAGTAATTTTTTGAAATTTCTATATATTAGATAAAAATATTTTTTATTAAAATGACCGACCGATAAAATATTATGTAAATGTTCATTAATTAATCTCATTAATAAAAGATATATAAATTTTCAAATGTTAATAAATAAATTGAAAATTTTTAAAATTTAATAATAAATTAAGAATTCTTAAATATGTTATTTTTTATAATTATACAAAAGAAAAGGACTAATTAAACACTTTTTTTTATAAAAAGTAAGAAATTAAATAGTATCTAACATTTTATAAATTTTTAATTCAATATTAATTTTTTAAAACTTGTATAACTAAATTTAAATATTATTCTTATTGATTTAATGTGTTGTACATTTATTAGTCTTAAAAGTAAAATTTTAACTTAAATTATGCAAATTTGAAGATATTAATTATTAAAATAAACAGTTTAGAGAATTTTTTACGAAATTATTTTTTTAAGAAATTAGTTATTTTTAATATATTATTTTTTTAATAATCATATTAAAAAAAAGGACCAATTAAACACTTTAATTTTTTCTACCTTAATTAAGACAACTCTACGTACGAGGAAGCTTCTATTTCTATGTGTGTTTTTTCTTTTTGAAATATTCCCACGCGAGACTTACCAGTACCAACCTGGAAGGATAGATTTTGGGACCCACTCAAACGATCTTTCCGCTGATTGAAATGGTTTTGCCCAGAGAAAAAGAAAAGGAAAAAGCCGAATATTAATTGTTTTTCTTTTTTACCATTGCAGTTTACAAATTTTGGGTTTGGGGTCTTCGAGTTTTGAGTTGCCTTGCCTTTCCTCCTTTCCCATAGTCTATACGGAGCACAAAGCTTGAAACTTGAAAGGAGGGAGGGGCGTGACGACAAGAGTGAAAAAGCTGTCATTTGTGAATTTCCCATCTGGGTTTTTCTTTATAATCCGTCTTTTGTCTGAGGTCCTTGGCAAAATTTCGGATTCTTCTTCTCTAAAAGGCAAAGCCCATCTGGTATTGGTAACTTTCTGGTTAAAAGTTAAAAACTAACGTAATTTGTGTCGGATTTACTGCAATCATTTGTATCTGTGATGTGTCTGGGTCATTGTGTGCGAATGTTCTTCGATTTACCTTTCAAATACATTCCCTGTATTTGAATGAGATGAGAGCATTTTGGACTCATCTTAACCTATAATCAGATTCACCATTTATAAGCACTGGTTTTTGAGGTCTTTTCATATCACCACTGCTACTCGTACCAATTTGGCCGATGTTTCTCTGACAATGAGATCAAAGTCACAGCCTCTTTGAGACTTCAAGCCATAAGAGAAGAGATTTTTCTTTAAGCCATATTTGGTTGATCTATTGGTTTGATACATCGGACTCGGAGTACATTGAGGTTGAAGTAACCCGAGATGCCACCGTCATTCGATTGGTGGTCCAGGGAGAGTCACAGAGGCACGCCAGTGGTGGTTAAAATGGAGAACCCGAACTGGTCAATGGTCGAGCTTGAAGGTCCATCGGAGGAAGATTTCTTGGTCGGTGACTCGCCGGCGCGTCACCGTGAAAAATCCCGGAACAAGAACGCCAAACAGCTCACATGGGTTCTCCTCCTCAAGGCCCACAAAGCCGCTGGTTGCTTGAGCTCCATTGCCGCCGCAATGGTCTCCCTCGGCTCTGCCGTCAAACGCCGGGTCCGTTCCGGCCGCACCGATACCGACACCGATGCCGACGCCGACATGGATGCCGGTCGTGCTAACGAGAACTCGACAGTCAAAACTCGGTTCCAAACATGCATCAAACTCTTCCTGTGGTTGTCGGTTATCTTACTAGGTTTCGAGGTCTTAGCTTATTTCAAAGGCTGGCATTTTGGTGCTCCACATCTACAACTACAGTACCTCATAGCGGCGCCTTTTGGATTCAAAGACATTTTCGACAGTCTGTATTCACGCTGGGTTTTAATTCGTGTGGAGTACCTCGCTCCTCCGTTGCAGTTCTTATCCAATATGTGTATTATTTTGTTCCTAATCCAGAGTATGGATAGGCTTGTCCTCTGCTTGGGTTGTTTCTGGATCCGATTTAAGAAGATTAAACCCATTCCCAAACAAGACCCTGCCGCCGATCTGGAGTCCGGAGAAAATGGCTACTTTCCTATGGTACTTGTTCAGATCCCTATGTGTAACGAGAAAGAGGTGAAGTTTTTAACTCTGTTTTTTATGGTTGGTTTTCAGTCAAGTGTTGCTGAAGTTGGTTGTTTAGTTAGTTTTAACTGGTTTTTATGTTGTGCATTAGGTTTACCAGCAATCAATCGCTGCCGTGTGTAAGTTGGACTGGCCTAAAGAGAAGATTTTGATCCAAGTCCTGGACGATTCTGATGATCCCACAACGCAGTTGTTGATAAAAGAAGAGGTGCATAAATGGCAGCAAGATGGTGCCCGGATTGTGTACAGGCATAGGGTTATTAGAGATGGGTATAAAGCTGGTAATCTCAAGTCCGCCATGAATTGCAGCTATGTTAAAGACTATGAATTTGTTGCTATATTTGACGCTGATTTTCAGCCCAATCCCGATTTTCTCAAGAGGACTGTCCCTCATTTTAGAGTATGTTGATTTCTTGTTGTGGTGTACTTGGTCTTTAATGGGGAGAAGTTGTTCATATGGAAGCTTGAAATTCACTTTGATATTGATTACAGGATAACGAAGAACTAGGGCTTGTTCAGGCTAGATGGTCATTTGTTAACAGGGATGAGAACTTACTAACCCGGTTACAGAACATTAATCTGGCGTTCCATTTTGAAGTAGAGCAGCAAGTGAATGGTGTTTTCATTAACTTCTTCGGGTTCAATGGGACTGCTGGTGTGTGGAGGATCAAGGCCTTGGAGAATTCTGGCGGTTGGTTAGAGAGAACGACAGTCGAGGACATGGACATTGCGGTCCGTGCTCATCTTCATGGCTGGAAATTCATTTTCCTCAATGATGTTGAGGTATAGTCAGTTTTGTGGTGTACCATCTGAACAAAGTTCTCAGTTGTTTTTGTGACGGACTAGTAAGTTTTGCTGTTTGTTTGGTCTCAGTGTCAATGCGAATTGCCTGAATCATATGAGGCTTACAGAAAACAGCAACACAGGTGGCATTCGGGACCCATGCAGCTGTTCAGGCTCTGTTTGCCTGATATAATCCGGTCCAAGGTACGGTGATTCTTGAAAAAATCTTGACAATATTGCAAAATTCTCAGATTTTACTTGTTTCAATTTGCTAATTCTGTTCATTCGCTAATGCTTTGCAGATTAGCATATGGAAGAGATTCAACATGATCTTTCTTTTCTTTCTTCTCAGGAAGCTGATCCTACCATTTTATTCATTCACCCTATTCTGCATAATTCTTCCTATGACAATGTTTGTACCAGAGGCCGAGCTCCCAGCATGGGTTGTCTGTTATATTCCAGCTACCATGTCATTTCTCAATATCCTGCCAGCTCCCAAATCCTTCCCCTTCATTGTGCCGTACCTTCTTTTTGAGAACACTATGTCAGTAACCAAGTTCAACGCTATGATCTCTGGTCTTTTCCAGCTTGGCAGTGCCTATGAATGGGTTGTCACAAAGAAGTCTGGCCGCTCTTCTGAGGGTGATCTTGTCTCCTTGGCTCAAAAGGAGCACAAGCATCAACGAGGCTCCTCGGAATCAAACCTTGACGAAATGAAGGAGGAAATCAGGCAACAGGAACAAAAGGTTAAAAGTAAGAAGAAGCATAATAGAATGTACACCAAGGAGTTGTCTTTGGCTTTCCTGCTTTTAACAGCTTCGGCAAGGAGTCTACTGTCTGCCCAGGGAATTCACTTCTATTTCCTGTTGTTTCAAGGCATATCGTTCCTGCTCGTCGGTCTAGACTTGATAGGCGAGCAGGTTCAGTGAAGAACAGATTAAGTGTTTCTACATTCATACGCCTTATATAGATCACAGGTTAATATGGGTGGACATAGAAGTACAATTATCGGTCGAGCAACACAACCTTACACGGTTATTACAGTAACCTGGCCGAAAGGCGCTTTTTCTTGAAGCGGCTTCCATCTTCGACAACCTCGACGAATTTGCCACCCAATATGAAGAATATGTCATGTTAATAGAGTTATTAGAATGCCTACAGTCTGGAGAGAAAGAGGCATTTCAGTGGATAATGTTTAGTGGTCCTCAGTATATGTACGATTTCCGTTTTTGTTTACGTCATTTATCAAATTCTTTTGTTTATGAATCGATTCTTTTGTGAGAAAATTTATCTGTTAAAAGATGGAACAGGGGATTGTAGTAAAAGAACAGTTTCGAGGCAGGATCAGGATGATAGTATCTTCACTCAATCTCTCAGTGTACAAGTTTCATTTTTACTGACAGGCAAAGAGCCCAAATGAATTGTCTTGTGGATTTGAGTGCAAGTTGACTTTTCTTCTATTCCTGCAAAAGTTATGTGGATCATGGTTTCCCTGCACTTGTTTTCCAAAGTATGTGGATCATCTTTGATGTTTGTCACATGGGAATGATGTTTGTCCGATTCAGACCAATTAATGTCAGGCACCCATATCTGGATCACTCCTGGTTGTGCGACAGATTGGGCTGGGCTTTAAAACGAGAGTGACCTTAACTTTCATATTCAAAAATTCGATTATCCTGAGTGTGACTTAATTTATTAAGCCTAAACGCTCTAAGATATAGACTTTTTTAATCAAAATATTATTGTTTTAATTCTAAAATTTGGTCAACCATCTTTTAATTTATTAATTTTAGACCGTTGGATCAAATTACTATTCCGAATTGGTATCAGAATTCAATGTTAACTTATGCTTCACATAAACTTGGCGCAGGTAAGTTGGTAAGGAGCTTTTTTGGCTTAAGTGATGTCGCAGGTTTGAATTCCCTAATGTATGTAATCGTTTAAAATTTGAGGTCAGAGCTTTACCTTCCGTAAGAGACTTATCCAACTCGAGCAAGGATTAATCTGAGTGTGAATAACTTAAAGATACTTTTTCATAGTTAAAACCCCTCGTAAACAGCTCGTGAGGGAAAAAAAAAAAAACTTGTGCCTCACATTCCACAGGCATAAGTGGTCAAGGTGGATCACTAATTATAAGGGTTTAGTCACATCTGTGATTGGGATTTGGTTGACTATTTCTTCTATTCCTCCGATCGGGACTATTATTTTATTAAACTAAAATTGAGGATTCTTTTGTTATATAAAAAAATCTCAGTCAACTATTAAGCTTTTGTCTCAAACCGGAGCGGAGCGCCCGGCCTTGTTTGATTCGTTTATCAGGATTTCATCTGTGTACCGGTTAATATAAAAGATTGTATTAATTAATATAATTAACGGAGGACAAAAATTAATATTTAAAAACATATTTTGAGTTTGATAATTAATATGCTTAAAATGTAAATAATTATTTAATACTAATAAAAATATATTACGTAATTCTTCTAAATATTAGTTTTTATATATTCTTTCAAATATTTTTAAAAATTAATTTTTTTATTTTTATAATTTAGATAAATTTATAATTAGATATTTTTTCTGACTACTCAAAAATTTTGTTTATTACAAAAAAAAAAAGAAACTAACGAAACTCTTGGCTTGTACGAGGAACATCTCTCTCGCCTCTGTTTCTTCGACCACTGTTCGTAGGTGAGAGGGTCTACATCGGATTTCCCTGTATCTACCGATCTATGTAGACGCTATGTGGCTATGTCTCTTTGTAGTAAATTTTCTTTGTGTGTCTGTATCTGTGGATGACTCAGTTTGATTTCTCTTCTGGATCAGAAATTTGAAACAGTGTAGTAACGTACCGTCCACAACATTTGAAGTCATGTCACGGAGGCCGGCGATGCATCCGTCTCGTCGTTACGTCGGAGATGGCGGAGGAGGAGCTGGGTTGTTCGCTTTCAAACCCAGGTCGCAGCCCTCCCCTTATTTGTCCATTGCACTCATTGTTCTGGTACACTTGGAACATTTCTTCGCTTCCAAAATTCATTTCTTTTGGCTTAGAATCTAAATCGTTTTTGATTTTTGTGTTCTTTTATTCTGTTTCCTTGGGTGGAACAACTTTTTAGGGGGCCATACTTGTGTTTACGTATATGTACAACGGCTCAGGTTAGTGATCAGTGCCATCAAACTCATCGAATTCTCTAGTGTTGGAATGTACGTTTTGGAATGCTGTTCATTGGTTGTGCTTTTGAGTGTGTCTGTTGTTGTTTCCTTTGATAGGGGGATCTGGCAGCAAAGTGGTTGTCAGTCGGATTACAGGTAGTGTTCTTGGCAGAATTGATTTTTTTCTTTCTCCATCTTAAATTATATTAATAGACAATGTACAGCATGAATTACAACTGATCGTTCTTTTCCCAGATGTATAAATAGCAAGTTCAGTCTACTGCTTGAGCTATTCCTATGATCTTTAAGAAGTTGGGTTATTACGAAAAAGGAGTTGTATGTTTGATGACTCTGAAGCTGTTACTTGAGGTGTAATGTTAACAGTGAAATAAGTGGATGGTTATAGGATCGAATTAATGCATGCAAAGCTACAAGAAAAATGTCATTTAGCGATGAAAATTACCGACGAAAAGTATTTAGATTTCGTCGGTAATAAAATTTGTGACGGAATATTTCGATGGATAAATAGCGTCGGAAAAACGGCTGTCGGTAAATTTACTGACGTAAATCCAAGTTCCGTAGGTAATTTTACCGACGAATAATCTTTGTTCCGTCAATAAATATCTTACAATTTACCGACAGTTTTTGATGTTCCGTCAATAAATATAATGGATTTTACCGATGTAATTCTATTTTCCGTCAGTAAATAATTTTAATTTTTTAAAAAACCCGACATTAAATATAGACGGTTTGCTATGATTATGCATACCAACATGGCTATACCTATTCAAATGCTCTGGAATGAAGATTCTTACATGTTGTAACTTGTGTAGAAGGCTTGACAACGACTTTTTTGTTCTACTACCAACAATTTTGATGGGAGCTAGAAATAATGTTATGAACTGTTTAGCTTCTTTAAGCATCCACAGAAAGAAGAAGAATTTTGTGCTAGAATTTTGAGGATCAATAGATGTAGAATTTTGTTTTTAAAACTATAGTAGGTTTAAATACTCTCCTAAGCTTGATAAGGACAAAGTTACTTTTATGTTATACGAAAAAATACATAACAGTAGTTGTAAAAATACCTCCACCGAAGAACACGATGACAATGGTCGGAGAAGACAACGCCGATGAGTAGAAAAGAAGTTCACAACAGAGAAACCGGAGAGAAGAAAACCGAAAAGGAGACGCAGGAAGAAGGAAAAGGAAGATGCAGAAGGGGGTGGAGGAGATGTCGGGTGAGTTTATATTTAAAAAGAATTTACTGACGAAATTTTCCGTAGGTAATCTCAAAATTTTTTATTCCGCCAATAATTCCCGCCTTTTTACCGACGGAACAAAAAGTTCCGTCGCTAAATCCATTTATCTACGGAATTTACAGACAGAATTTTCCGTAGGTAAACTCAATTTTTTTATTTCGTCAATAATTCCCGCCTTTTTACCGACGGAACGAAAAGTTCCGTCGCTAAATCCATTTACCTACGGAATTTACCGACGGAATTTTCCGTAGGTAAACTCAAAATTTTTTATTTCGCCAATAATTCCCTCTATATTTAGCGACGGTAAATGTTCTATCGGTAATTTTTTGTCGCTAATTTGTAGTGATTATCGACAGCTATATTTTTATGTCGCTAATGTCCATCGCAAATTTTGCCGCGACAAATTTCCTCCAAATTTAGCGAGTTCCGTCATTAATTTTTCGTCGCTAACTTGTAGTGATTACCGACAGCTATATTGTTCCGTCACTAATATCCGTCGCAAATTTTGCCGTGATAAATTTCCTTCAAATTTAGTGACGAGTATTAGTACAGTCGCTAAATTAATCAATTTTCTAAAGGTAATTTTTCCGTTGCTAAGTTTTCGTTTCTAATCCACATTTTTCTTACAGTGTAAGCATCCGTGTTAATCCTCCTGATCTTGGGATCGACTTGTATGCAGGAGATTTCTCATGCACTGCAGAGGTTATGCGAGCAATTCCGGTTTTGAAGAAGGCATATGGTGAAAGCATGCGCAAAGTTTTGCACGTCGGCCCGGATACTTGTGCCGTGGTATCACGATTGCTAACAGAAGAAGAAGCCGAACCCTGGGGTGTGGAACCCTATGATATAGAGGATGCTGATAGAATTTGCAATGCACTTGTAAGGAAAGCTCTTGTTCGTGTGGCTGACATCAAGTTTCCTCTTCCATACAGACAAAAATCATTTCATCTGGTAATTATCTCGGACGCATTGGATTATCTGTCTCCAAGATACCTCAACAAGACGCTTCCAGAATTGGCAACTTTATCGACTGAAGGTCTTGTAATATTTACAGGTAAAATAACTTTAGATTTCACGTGCAATCTGATATGCATGTTTAAGCTTTTCTGACAAAAACGATCCTATATATTCTTGTTCTTAGGTGCTTTTTACCAGGTTCTTTTCAATATCATATTATCACTATATATGATGATTAAGCTGTCTGTATTTAGTTTCTCATAAGACTTCCACCATCAAATCTTCATACACGCAGGTGTTCCAGGTCATCACAAAGCTAAAACTTCTGAGGTGTCTAGATTTGGAAGGGCAGTAAGTTACTAATCCGTTTTCGATCATACAAAATCTATCTTAATTAAAAGTTCCTTAATGTTCATCTATGATCTTATCTTGTGTGATTTTCTGGAGGCCAAATTGCGGAGCTCTACTTGGTGGACGAAATTCTTTGGTCAGATCAACTTAGAACAAAATGAAGGTAGGAGTAATAAGTTTGAGCAGGCTGCAAAGACATTGTCCTACATTCCCAAATGCCAAATTTTTCACCTCAACTCATTGCACTGATACATTCTCAAGTAGAATCCGAACTGCCCCTGAAGGTTCTCATCTGCATCAATCATCTTAAATTCTTTATACAATGTTCCTCAGAGTTAACTACATTGTTTGATTACTTTTTCTTACAAAGTCCCATAATTTGCATTAGTGGATTGTTACTGCAATTTTTGAGGTAGACCATGGGTCAAGATCGATTGTATCTTATTTGTTTCTGTAAAGTGGGCTAGATTTATACAGTCAATTGATTCTTCTAATTTGGATGATCTTTGCTCTGTTTGATTTTACTTTCTATCAATTGAAATGAACTCTTCCAATACATGATTCCGTTAAGTAGCTCTTTTTTTGTCTTCCCTCTTCCTCATTTTTCAAACTAGATTTAGTTCGTTATCTACTGAATCTCTCTTTCTGTCTTTGACACTTATCGAATGATAAATTAGTCTAGACTTAATTTGAAATCAATGGACTAAATCTAGTTTGATCATATTCAAATTTAAGCTCAAATATTTAAGTTTGAACGAAATTGAATTTGATAAAATTTTGGACTCAATTAATCATCATAAATTAGTTAGGTTCGGCTCGAAATTAACAAACAAAACTAAGTTTAATCGGATTTGAGTTCGATCCTAACCTGACATAAATGAATGTCGACACCAATGATACTCATATGATCCACACCTCTGAGTTGGAAATTTGTAATTAGCAAAGAGTGTATGTGATCTATATCTTCACCAGGAGCTAAGATTGCATAAACTGCAAGCCACCTTTAAGCCTTGGAAATTGGTCTCTTATTTTCACTTGCCACGAAACGGAGGGGCCAGTTTCTTGGGGGGCTTAGCAAAAGGTCCATGAATCGGTTTCCTTTCTTTGAAGTTGTTTGTCCGAAAGCAGATCCTCCGCAACAAGCTTTTTGTTTCTTACCTTCCGTTGTACAAGAAACCATTACATATTTTTATTATTGTACTTTTTACGTATAAGAAACAAGAAACGATTACATATTTCAACTGAAATAAATGAAGATCAGAGTAAATTAGTTGGCGTTATTATTATCTCTCAAAGTTGCATCAGTTGTTTTTGAAAAAGACGAATATTCATCCTTATAAGCTTCCAAGTAAAGGTCCAAGCAGTGCGAATAATAAGATAAACCATCAAAAACAAGCGATGATGACTAAGTGAACTCGAGAGTGCATGGTCAGAGCTCCCTGTCCCCTAGGTAGTGAAACAGGAAGCAGAGACAACGTTAGGTTGGTCTGGCTAGAAACTAGCAAAGGTGAGACAAAGGATGTTGGGACTTTTAAGACTTCAATGTTCGGGTGTCTGGTCTCTGGTGCCGCTACTGCAAGGTAGGGTTCTTTCATTGATGGAAGTGGAATGTGTTGGTTGGGACCAAAGTAGTCAATTTTGTCTCCATATGCATACACGTATAAGAGTTTTTTCTATAATATTTTTTAAATTAAACTAGAAATTTACGTTTAAGATTTAAAAAACTCAAATCAGTATTAAATTATCGTAAAATTAACTTAAATAAAATCCACGTTCTTCACAATCTTCATATTGATTTAATGTTTTCTTTGTTATCATTTTTACTAAATGTTATATTTCCTTTTTCTTTTTAGTACAAAAACTTTTTTAACTTGTACTTTTTTTAAAAAAATTAATTTAAAATCTAATATTTAATAATTTGAAAAAAAAATGTTATAAAAAGTTTTGATTAAACTTCAAATTGATATGAATTTAAAAAAATATTAAACTAATAAAACAGATTAAAAAATGATTTCAATTAACAAGTCGAGAGTTTGATAAGATTCAAGTTATACGATTTAAATCCAGTTTAAGTCATTTAAAAAAAATATCATTTTGATTTAATTTTTTAAAAATTATTATCTTAGTGTTGAGTACATCAAATTTACAAATTAAAATTACAATATTTAATAAAAATAAACTAAAAAGATTTTATGTTAGAGAAGTTTGGGACCATCTTTAAGCTTGACTCGTATTCAAAACCCAATCAACTTCAATTAATCCCTCATTTGTCCACTAACTAGACGCACGGGCCATGATATTGTCACATGACTACGGTGGACGGGCGCCTATAAGTCTGGTCGTACCCCAGATCTTTTGTCCAGTTTTATTCTATTTTATTCTGTCTTATAAAATCTTAGTCATTTATTTTGCGGGACTCACGCAGGTTTCATGCGAACCTCACATAAATAAATGGTTGAGATTTATTGGACACAATAAAACACCATAATACTGAACAGGAGATCTGAACTCATCTTGTCGAGGGTCAGTTTTATTACGAGGAGATGAAGGGCAGAGATTCAAAGTCAGCCATTCAACCAATGAAGTATAGGTTCATTATACATTACGGCTATCATTAAACAATTGTCTTTATGACGCGATTAGTCATTAAAATTAATAATAATAATTGAAAAAATGAATCCATTCACATTAATTAATTTTTTTTAAAATAGTTAATTTTTTAAATTCAATTTATTTTAATAATTTTATTATTAAAAATTAATTAATTAATTAAACAATTTTTATAAATTAAATAAATTCTATAAACTATAAATGAGTCAAATTTATAAATTAGAAGTATGAAATTGGTTGTATCAAAAGAGACCAGGATTTTGAATACCGTTTAGTATACTATACCAGACTAAAACTGGTACGAAATAAAGAGTTGAGCATACCAAATTTAAATACCGGTTAATGCCTGTCTGTTTTAGATGATACCAACCGGTATTCAAAATACCGGTCAAATACGACCGGTATCGAAAATTTTAAAAAATAGGGAGCTTTTTGCAAAATTTTCAAAAGATTTTTAAATCTCCCTCTTTTTCTCTCTCCTACCTCTCCTTCCCTTTTTGTTTTAAGTTTTTTAATTAGTTATTTTATTTACTTTAACTTTTATAATTATTGTGAATTTTTATTTTTTAAAATAATAATAAAAATTTATATTGCTAATAATAATTATAAATTAAATAAAACTTAAAAATAAAATATTTTTATTTTACTATTTTATATAATATTTATTAATAAAGTATTAATAAAAAAATTTTATTTTTAAAATAAATAATTTATTATTTATTATTTATAAACAAATATGTATTATATATATTTTTAATTACTAAATCAAAAATTATTTGAAATTTATATATTTTATAAATATATTTTAAATTTAATTATATTTATTAATAATTATTAAATTAATTTTATAAATTAAAATAAAATTACGATTATTATTTATTAATATAATTTTTGAAAACAGAGTTAAAAATATACCGTACATACTGTATAATATAATAATAAACTATTTTATAATTTTTAAAAAATTAAGAGATTATTTTATAAATTTAAAAAATTGTCTAAAATAATATATGATATTAGTAAAATACTGTATCAAAATTTAATCCACTACCAAATTCGATATTCGAAACATTGATAGAGTCCTATTTTCGTTGGATGACTCCGGCGGTGTAAATTTCAACTTTCACCTGACATGGAAGTTGGAACAGCAAACTTTCTGGTCTTCAAGGTGGGGGAATCCTCAGGCCTCTTTACCTTGGCCGTATTCTATTCTGTCTTCCTCTCATCTGAGCCGTCGCACATGAATAGACGGCGGATCACATAAATAGATGTTTCCTCTCGTCGGATCACATAAATGGATGGCTCAGATGAGAGCTAGACAGAATACGGCTAGGAGAAGGGGACAGAGGATTCGGGGCCGTCTTTGAGATGATAAATCTAACTTTGAAAAATGTTTATTTTTTCAAGAAGAAACATTATAGCGTGTCAGTTCTACGTATACGCGTCACTTCCATAGATGGTTTGCAAGAGAAGATGCGAAATTCATCCCATCGTCTCTGACAAACACATAAATACGAACAAAACTTTTTTCTGAAAATGGAGGAAACAGACACGGAAGAAAGTTTCAAACCATTTCCACTTTTCCAGATAGGTGGCCTCATTATGGAGCTGTGAAGCTCGTGGGGCTGTGGCAAGTCCACCATGTACGTTTGTGCTATCCTTACATTATCCTTGCTTAGCTCATGCTTACTAAATTTCCACAAGCTTCTCCGTCAAAGTTTTCAGGATTGGAATGTCAAAAACTACATGTACGACCTCTCTGTCAGACTCCGGTCTCCGGATGTAATCAAACCAATTAAGCTGATTATTTTCAGATACATATGGAATTTCAAAAAAGCCGACATGTACGTCCACTTTTCTTCGTTTCAACAGTTTTATGTAGCCTGAATTTATACCTTCACGTGAACGGATCTGGGTATTTTAGACTTGCTTGTTTCATTTATATCGTGAATCACATCTACGATCTTTACTTGAACTTGAACATAAACACACGGCGTTGCTTCACACGAACTGCCCTTCTTTTTAAGTCCTACGCGTATCCAAGTTTTCCACTGCAATTCTGGAAATGTGTAAACTTTTGTCAAACCCGTGGACTGTCTTTTTGTAGCTTTGAATAGCCCAGAATTTCAAGTATGAACAGCTACGTGAACTTCCTTGGCAGATTATGCTTAGCCTTTTGTAATCTATATGGTCAAACCTGAAACCCCAACTTCCCTATTATCGGAATACGTTACATGAAAGTTAAGTCTCAATAATTTTCATAACTTTCAGAACAATTGAAGTACCATATGAACATTTGACAAAAGAGAAGCTATAAGATTTCTGATATTGTTTGTTGTCTGTGTCTGTCTTTCCAAAGGGTTGAGGGTTGCGTGGTCAACAACATGGGTGCCATGCAGCTCTCAATGAATGAGTTTGTTTTGATTTGGTGGCAAGATATTTCACAAGTATTAATTATTACAATCTTGCTCCACAAAGCCATGTGCTTCATGCACCATATGTTCTATTTGGCTTTACAACAATTTTGGAGAAGGGCAATGAAAAACGTGGGATGAAAACTTCATCACTAGATATTTTCTTTGTAGTGTTTTTACATACCAATTTTACAAAAATAACATTCTTTAATATTTATAACCGACCAAAAAGTTTTTAATCGTATACTCGTCCTTGCCTTTGACAAAGAATCCATACATACTCTGCCACATGCTTGGTCTTAAAGCTACGGTACTACATAGCAAAACCCTAGTTGTCTTCGGTTTCAATTTCTATCTGAATATGATCATTGTCATTGACATTGACATGTTTTCTTGGTTTAAATTGCATGCGTACGAATGAGAAGTGGCACAAGCTGGCAAATTCAAGCCCCAAGGAGGGGGCCATGCAACTAGTTAGAGATGTTATTCCTTAGCTAAAAGCTCTCAACACACACAAACGTGAAAAGTACAGACAGTCCACTACTAATTGTACAACTGTAGGATGCTTTGGAATAGATACTTAGCCACAAGGAAATTGTAGTAAAAATATTTAGCTAGCCACCACCCTTATCCTGTCTTTGTGGTTGGGTATTGATTCTGCTCCATTTTGCAAGGAAGTAGCAAAAGTTTCAGAATGACCCAAAAAATCGCTACGGGGTCAATAAAGTTCGGTTGTGTCATAATGTGTTCTGCTACACGAGTACAAAAGAGTAAGAAAACTTTCCAATTTGCCCTACATAATTGACGGAACATTATAAGGCCCTGAATGGTGTCCTTCCAAGTTGCTGTTTGGTATTCAAAGAGCACAATTACAAGAGTCGGTTTCAATACTTGTTGTCTTGCATTTCCTGGTTGAAACTAAGGACATTGTTTTCCAATCCCATTCTAATGTCCGTGGCTTCAATTTCTCGAGTTCCAGTCTTTATAAGCTTTCATGTACCTTGTCGGTATATGGTAAGGGAAAGTGGGACTTCAAGTAGGTACACAAACATAATAAAAACAGAATAAAGGTCACCCTAATGTTTCAAAAAAAAAAAGTCTATGCCATCTTAATGTTTAATTTTGTAAGTTGATGAACATAGCCAAATTAAAGAAAAACTACAAGAAGATCAGGTGTAAACGCTGGAATCGACTCCTGCTCAATCAATGCACTTCTAGGGCAAATCTTCTTCACAAGTTTGCTTTTGTAATGATGCATGTTTATTACATTCATAAGGTGGTAATTACTATATATATACATATACAATTCAAATATAAACGCGGTCAATATAGTTTTGCAGGATATGTCTGACGACGGTGAGATCGATGTCATTTCCTACGACTTTAAGCAGACGTTAATTTCCTCGAGCCATTCGGCTAAAACTGAATTCCCTGAAAACGTGTTTGCATCTCGCGGCGAAACCTTCCTTCAAATAGATACGCACAAAGTGTGTAAAGAGTAAGATCTAATCGTAGATAATATAATTATATTTATTTATTTATTAAAATACAACAATAACAACATTTCAATAAAAATCTCGTTACATATTGCAAGATTCGGAAAGGTTCATAATTACGCAACATTTTTTAATTTATAGATTAAAAGTAGGAATTAAAAGTTATAATTCAATTTAATTCTAAAGAGGATGTTGGTGAGTTGAGTATTACAAGCACCACTTGAATTGACTCTATCACTTAATTTTAAATTATTGATTCGGTATATAATTTATTTAAAATATTTAATTTATGAATTATTGTGTACAAACAATAATACTTAATACATACTCAAGAAATAACAAATATAAAATTGTTATTGGAAAAAAAAAGTTACCGTAACGCTTGAAATGTGACATGTCTGTCAAATAATCCTTCGCCGAGTTTCACTTAGAATAAAGGCCTTGTTTGGTAAACGGTGGATCAACTAATTTTTTAGTAGATTAAGAAGTATTTGGCTGATCAATTGAATTGAGTTGGCAAATTGAACCAAATCATTTGTCTTTTTAAATGCCCCTATTAGGAGCGTTTTGTTCCGGTGACTGAGAAATTAAGGAATGAAAAAATAATTATGTCCAAAAGTTATTACAAATTACTCAAATTGTCATCTTTTATTATTTCTTATGCCTATTTGATTATGTTAACAATAAATTATTAGTTTAACAAAATTTAGGAAAAATAAGTATTATTACAAGTAAGTTATCAAAAGAAATAGGTTAGTGACAAATAAGTTAACATATTAGAAAAATGAACTTCAACTTGATTAATGTGAAAAAAAGAGTAGTAATAGTAGTAGAAGTAGTAATAGTAATAATATCTACGAGTTGTGGCTCAGTTGGCAACACAGGCTGAGTTTGTGGGAAGAGCTCTCGGATTCGATCCCCACTAAACACACCCGCAGGGAGGGGCATAGCCTTAACTGTGACCGATCCCCGAACTGGATTAGTCGGCCCAGTGGGTTCGGATACCGGGGGTTTACCCAAAAAAAACACTGAACACAAATAAAATTGTTATTAGCCGAAAGTCCATAATATGATTGGCAGTCCAAAAAATGATGGGTCTAAATTCTACTGTTGCATGTGAATTTATAATTTAGTATTTCCACTTTTTAGTTGGGTTTCAAGAACTGGGTGACGGGCTATAGTGAGAACTTAGAGATGGGCTGAGTTTTATGAAGTAGGTGATGGAGTACAAAGGGGAGGATTTCGAGATTTTAGAAGATAATCGGACAGAGGAGATTTTGAGATGTTAGATTAGATGATATTCACCTTATTAAAAATAATTAATATAACGTTTAATAAGTGAAACCCTAATAAAATTGAAAAATATTATAATTTATTTTTAAATTAAAAAATCACAGGTCTGTGTTATTAATTTGTCATATTACAATAAATGAATTAACAACACAATTTAAAATTTTTATAAAATATTAAGAGATAATTTGTACCTCTCACATTTTGGAACTCTTTTTCTCAGTCAGAAAGACAAAAGCATAGCATCAACGGCCTTCTGATTATCCCTACTAGAGGTGGTTATGACTTACGGAACAATATACTTCTCTTTTTTGGACGATCTAATAAGTCAGTATGAAAATGAGCCTGGTCAAGGACCACATGTGGCGAGTTTCATTTCAATTCCCTTCTTGAGGATTCATAGTATCTGGGCTGAAAGTTTACCTTGGAGAGAGTGGAACCTCAATATCAATTCCCAAAAAAAATTCTATACAGCACCGTTCTTTCATTCGATTCAGATAAATCAAATCACCAGATTTTATTCTGATTATGTCCCAATGCTAGAAGAAGGTTGATTTGACTTGTGTTTGGTTTTATTATATATATTATAAAAGATCAACGAGCCGTGTGTAGACGTTTGACTTTTTTCCTTTTTATAGAAAATCTCAACTTGACTCCAATCTCTTGAAAATTTATTTGGTGGGGAGGACTGCTTTATGGATTTTTATTTTTTATTTTTAACAACAACAGTTTGGATTATTCAAAAATATTTTATTTCCCAATCAGACTAGCAATTAGCAATCAATTAAAGCAGGAAACATTTATTTTATCATAAAATAAAGAAGAGCAACATATATGGTCTCCAGTTTTTTCTTTTGTCAGAACAACAAATGGCATGCACGTTTTTTCCGAAGAATAATCGTTGTGAATGAGAGACTGTAGACCACCACTACATAAATACACCTTTCAAATTTCAAAGTCGACTTCTGCTATTTGTTGAATATAAACTCCAAAGAATTTTCCCAATAATACATATGTTGGACATTTTTATCCTTTTCTATGAATTAGATAACTATTAATTATATTTTTGGTTTTTAAATAATTTATCGGTTAAGTTACGTAATTCGATCATAACAAAGATAATAAAGTGACCCAATAAATGATCTAAATTAATGGGTCGAAGTCTGGGAAGAAAATGGATCCCAATTAGTGTGGACTGGACCTATATCAAGCTTGTGATGGGAAAGCCCGATATAGAAGCTATATATAAAACTTAAGGTCTCCTTCAGTTACTTATATAATTCGTAAGCATACGGATTCTCTAACCCGTTAGGAGTGCTTACTTCTTAAGGAAACTGAAGAAAGACGTTAATCAAGTGTTGGTGATCAATTTCCGCAAAGGCCCTGGAGAGATTGGAGCTCGTTTTAGAATCGGAAACTACTTCGAAACATCAGATGGAATCGAAATCAGGTATTTTGCAAATCCTTCGTTTTTAACCCTTTCATGAACGATCCGAGATAGGTTATAAGGTCTATTCTATGTGTTACATGTGATATCCGAGCGAATATGTGATCGGGTTGCCGGAAATAAAGGTTTTTCGGTTTCCATTCATTATGGTTTTCTTCAATTTTTTATTCGTTTTTTGATTTTTTTACGTACATAATTACGTAAAAGTGATATACATAAGGCTAGCTATGAAAAATAGGTCGAAAATGGGCCAAAAAGAGAGGAAAACGAGATCCTGGAAACCCAGAAACCTCCCTCCCCGTCGGAGGACAACGACGGTGCTACAGTAGCGGGTGGAGCGACGGTAAGAAGGGTGCATGTGTTGCACGAGCCAATCGCGTGTCGCCAAGTGGCACCACATGTTGGGGGATGCGTGTTGCACGCGCCTTAATCGACGCGCTCTCCCACGAGAGTGTAATGACTGGAGTGTGCGTGGCACGCGCTGCATCCGGCCCAACATGTGGACCATAGGGATCATGACACGTGTCGATGCATGTGTGTGTGGGGGCGCGTGCTGCACAAGCGCCAGACGCATCAAGAGCATGTACAACCCACGCGCAACCCTATTTCACGCGCCTGCTGACATCAGCTCACAGTGCTGCGCTAGCATCAGCTCTACAGTACTGCTGACGTCAGCACCAGGTAAAAAAAGAAAATTTTCATAATTCTCGTAAAGGTATTACAGGTCCTTTTAGGTCAGTTTTCGGGTTTGAGAAATTTTTAAAGTGTTTTTTTTATTTTTCTGGATTTATTACGTTGGTAACTGGATTCCAGAAAAAGTTTTAAAGCCTTTTTAAAGCTAATTTTAAGTGCATTTTCGTACTCCGAACTGCATATGAGGGAGATACTGAAAGTTTTATGTCTTGTGCAATAGGTTCGATATTCAGAAAAGTATGATAGACACTCTCATTGATATTTTTTATATATAAAAGTCTCAAATAAAGTTTAAAGACAATGTTTTCAGTAATGATACGTGATTATTTAATTGTGAATTTAGTTTTTACAGTTATAATTAATTTTCACATATATTATGCCCATATAGAATGTGAGGATGGCATAAAGATGTATCCCTTGTGTTTGTGGACTTTCTAGGGTACTGATGAGAATATAGTCAGCAAAGTGACCTTTCAAGTCAGTATTTTAGATTGTTCTGCTCACATGTTGGGGATGTCTCTGACCTTATATTTGGTTATTCTGTCCAAAGGTGTTGGCTATACATAAAGTTTTGAGATGTTCATAAAGGCATTAGATAGAGGAAAATCATTGTTTAAATGATCTATTTACCCAAAGGTGGTAGTGCCATGAGAGTTGATGGTTTGTACTCTGATCACTTTTTTGTGGGGGGTCTAATTACATATATTATGTATTCAACCCAAAGATGTTTCATAATATGTGTGATCGGATTTTCAATAGAGATGCTGCTTTAATGCTTTAATTATCACAGTTCTCCTGCATTTAAACCTATTTTTTACATTGTCTTTTCTATCTTTTAGTCACCTTCTCTGTAAACAACAATGCTGTCACAATTGAGACCTTAAATGGTTTCAATTTCAAGAAGTGGAAGAAGGACGTGGAGTTTACATTGGAGATGGTTGACGTCAACATGACGATGCACATCGAGAGACCTTCTCCGCTTGTGGATGTCAGCTCAGAAGCTGATAAAGCAGCTATGACGGTCTGGAAGTGGTTAAATAGGATGTGCTATTTGACCATCAAGAGGTCGATCCCAGATCATCTACTGAGTAGATTGTCGGATACGACCATAGCGACAAAGTTTATGGATAGCATTTCCCAGAGATACAAGGTTTTTTCTCATGCAGAGCAGAGCACCTTGATTAAGGAACTATTCTTCATGAGGTATACAGGAGAAGGAGGCGTCCGAGAGTACATCATCAGGATGGTATACCTTCAGACTAGGCTGAAGGCTCTTGATTTACCAATTCCTGATAATTTCATAGTGCATTAGATGCTAAATACTCTCTCTCAAGAGTTTGAGGTGTTGGCTACCTCCTACATCTCTTAGGATGAGACCTAGGACATCAATGCCTTGATTTTTTGGTGTGCTATAGCAGAGGAGAAGATTAAGAATTCTCCTCATACAGTTATGTTTGCAGCTGCAAGAGGCAAGGAAAAGGCTAAGTCCCAACTGTTAGAGTAGTGCCCTAAAGGCAATCTCCTTTAGCGCGTTTTGTACATTTTTATGTATAAATAAAGAAAGGCATTT
>JAOTBA010000002.1:3684598-3701102 GCA_025629845.1 Erythroxylum squamatum
TACTTTAAATAATATTTATATGCATAAATAATTTTTATTACAAAATAAAATATAGTTAAAATTAAAAATATTTTTTTATTTTTATGCTGCCAAACAATCTATTATATGAAACTCATTCAAAAAAACTCTTTTTTAAATGACAGTCAAATGGCCAACTAAGTTCTTAGAAAAGTTCTTCTCAGAAAAGATCTCCAGAAAAAAAAAACTTTACTGACAAAAGCTCTACTAGTATAAGTTCAACCAAATAGGGACATAATATACCTATATAGTGTGTGTGTCTATACATACATATACATACATACATACATTAATACATATATATAAGTTGTATTTTTTTAAGTTGAAAGCATTCCAAACATTAAATCTTTCTCTGAGCTTAGAGAGAAAAATTGATAATAACCCAAATATAAATTAATATGATTTTAAGCTAATAAAAATTAATATGATTTTAAGTTTGACTCAAAATTTTAAAAATTAGATCAATCTGACTTAAATTCATTTAAACATATATAGAAACAGTAATATTTTAATATAATAATTTAATAACTAAAAGCCAAATGATAATATATTTCTAAAAGGACGATGATGTTAGCTCAATCATATTTGAAGTTATTTAAATTTAATTAAATCAGCATCGAGCTAAAAAAAACTCAAAATCCATCCTATTTAACATGTTTTAGCTCCTCTATTTCTAGTTTAGAATTCAGCAAATGGTATTATTTTTTCGCTTTTGAAACAAAATAACGGAGTGATGGGAATACTGCCCCCTACTAATACTACTGGAGATCCTTTTGGTGTATCACATGTAACCTGCATTTCCATTTAAACATGGGAAGCACTCGAACCGATGAGTTGAATATATTAAAAATCGTTGATACGTAATAAGATGGAAGGATTCGGGCTGCAAAACAAGAAACTGTGAAATGGCCAGCCATGGAAGAAGCTCGACAAGATTCCTTGCATTGCATACCAAGTCAATATACGGCTCTATGAAGTAAGAATTACACTTGTGTTAGCGTGCATTTAAGGATATTCAACAAGATATCATAGCATTAGCCTGTCGGTAACAACAGCAGTACTGTTGTAATCACTAATCAGCAAATCCCAGAATATTTTTACTTCTTATTTCACCAACCTGCTCACTCTCATCTTGGCTTTAGTACACAAAGATAACATGTGATTTATAAATCGGATTACACGTTCAAAGTACTGAAATTTTATAGGTAGAGTTATTATTATTGTTTTCAAAACCGAATTAGAAATTAACCCGATAAGATAAAATTTAAAAAGTTCAATTAGTATTAAAGAATTATAAAATCAGTTAAAGATCGAATAAAATTGAAGAATTTAAAAAATGGTTGAAAAAATTGTCTTTTTTATCAAAAAATTAAAATTTAATTAAAAATATTATAAAATAAAAATTAAAACGGTTGATAAGTTACCCATGGATGGGTCAGGTCAATTCGGATCTAAGTGTTTAATCGGGGATAAAATGTTTAATAAAAGTTCGAGATACATCAACTACGTGAATTAATTGAGCAAAAAAAAATATTTATTTTATATTTTATTAAAATATTAATATTAATTTCATCATATTTAAAAAAAATGAATAATTAAATAAGTACAAATTTTATTAATTTTTATTTTTAAATAATCTTTGTTCATTAAAATATTTTTTTGGAATTTTGAAATCAATTTTATTATCTAGAAATTAAATAATTATTTTTAAAAGTTGATATTATATACATTTATCAAGAAAACATTGAAAATATTATATTTTCAAATAAATTTGTTATAAATAAATTCAGTAATTAAAACATAATATTCATTACTATTATTGACATTTAATATTTAGTAATTAAATATTATTTAATTAATAAATAGTTATATTAAATTATGAAAAAGAACAAAAATAGAAAACTAAAACTAAAATTTGTAATCTTCATAAGAAAAAAAATAGGAAGAAATTAAAATTAAAAATATATAAAATCAAAACTCAACCAAATAAGTTTTTTATGCAATTTTTTAACAAAACTGAAAAACTAAAAAGAAATGAACCCTAAAACAAGGAGACAGCTTAGAAATATTTCAAACTTAAAAATATTAATTATAATTCAATGCTCTAGATTTCGGAAGAAGATCTTCTATCCAGTTTTTACGGTGTCTTATTGTGTCCAGTAAATCTCAGCCATTTATTTATGCGAGTTTCGTATAAGCCCCACATAAATAAATATGAGACTCGCGTAAATAAATGATTGAGATTAAGAATTTTACTCTTGAATTTCGGTGAAAAGGATGCCGTTATACTAAAGATTGCACCGGTGTCTTCTTTTCATCCAAGTTCATTTTGACTTTTGGCTCGCTTTTTGCAAACAAATTGCCCTCGTTAAGATGAGTAAAAGAACATCACCATGATATCAAAAGAACAAAGTCTCAGAGTTCCAACTGTATCAATGACTTCACGGAATATGTGTTTTTCGGGGATCTCTCCTATATAAGTGCTTCATGCCTCACAGGCTCTCTTACACTATCTCTTTCACTCCCCTCTTGTAGCTTTCAGAAATTTCTTTTTCTACAACACTAGATTGGCAGTACATACCATTTGTACAAGAAAATGTTGTCGAGAAAAGTTAGCCCCGATTCACACGGACAAGCTTCTTCTTACTTCTTAGGTTGGCAAGAGTACGAAAAGAATCCCTACCATCCGGTTCATAACCCAACTGGGATAATCCAGATGGGACTTGCTGAAAATCAGGTTAACGTTCTTTTTTCTTTTTCTTTTTTCCCATTGGACCAGAGTAACTAGGTATAGAGCACAAACTTTGTAGAGAGGACATATTCTTTTTCATATACTACGTTGCATACATTTTCATGAAAATGGTGTTTCGATAGGAGTAGCAGCAACTAGATTTTAGACTTCTTATCATCATCAGATGAAGTCATATGCAGAACCTTCTTATCTTCTAATCTTTTAGTTTTATGTTCGGCTGTTCATGTTCAATAAAATTTCATTACTTTGCAGCTATGCTTTGACCTTCTCGAATCTTGGCTCGAAAACAACTCTGAAACCTTGCTTTTTCAGCAAAATGGAGAATCTATCTTCAGGGAACTGGCTCTCTTCCAAGATTACAATGGATTGCCTGCTTTCAAAAACGTATGATAGTGTTATTGAACAATCCTGTGCTCATAATAAAAAGGAACACGTAAAATACACCTTTGACGGTTGAACTTTCTGTCTTTTCAGGCACTAGTGAATTTCATGTCTGAATTAAGAGGAAACAGGGTAAATTTTGATCCAAACAAGCTCGTACTAACTGCCGGTTCGACTGCTGCTAACGAGACCCTAATGTTCTGCCTCGCTGAAAGTCATGAGGCTTTTCTTGTTCCTACTCCGTACTATCCAGGGTAATTAAATCGCATTTTGATCAATGCTGATATGTTTATCCATGTCGGATGCATGTGAAAGTAGTGCTTACTTATCGATTGTTCTCAGGTTTGATAGAGATCTCAAATGGCGAACTGGAGTGGAAATTGTTCCAATACAATGCTCAAGTTCCAACAACTTCAGAATCATCATGCCTGCATTGGAAGAAGCCTATCAAAATGCACAAGAACTTGGCTTCAACGTTAAGGGGATATTGATCACAAATCCTTCAAACCCCTTGGGGACAACCATGACTAACGATGAACTTAACCTTCTTATTGATTTTGCCATTGCCAAAAGGATTCATATAGTAAGCGATGAAATCTATTCTGGGACGGTCTTTGACCACCCTTCATTCACAAGCATCATAGAAACCTTAACAGACCGCCACAATCTTCAGAACTCTGATATATGGAATCGGGTTCACATTGTCTATAGCCTGTCAAAGGACTTGGGTCTACCAGGGTTTCGTGTTGGGATGATCTACTCCAACGATGAAACAGTAGTTGCTGCTGCAACTAAAATGTCAAGCTTCGGTCTTGTCTCGTCCCAGACTCAGTATCTACTATCAAGCATGCTCTCTAACAAGAAATTCACTAGCAAATACTTGAAAGAAAACGAAAAGAGATTGAGAAAAAGGAAAGAAATGCTAGTTTCTGGACTTCTAAATGAAGGAATCAGGTGTCTGAAAAGCAATGCAGGCTTGTTCTGTTGGGTGGACATGAGGCATCTCCTGAGTTCCAACACATTTGAAGCAGAGATGGAACTATGGAAAATGATGATTTACGAGGTTGGTTTAAACATCTCTCCTGGTTCTTCTTGCCATTGCTCGGAACCAGGTTGGTTCAGGATCTGCTTCGCCAACTTATCTGGAGAAACTTTAACTCTTGCTGTCAATCGAATCAGAAACTTTATACACATCAGCACCACCTTGATTCAGGATAGTGGAACACAACATCAAATGCATAATGCCCAAAGATCACAAATCAACAAGTGGATTTCCAAGCTACAATCAAGTCGCGATGTGGCAGATCGTTATTGAGTTTGATTAATCAATGCACTATATATAGTACTGCCCACCAAAGATAGAGCCTCTACTTTTCATGGTGTAACGTAGGAGTACTTCTACAAATAATGGCAGGATGTTGTTTAGTCCATGACTAATATAGATGGCAGTAGATGAGATTCAATTTGATAAATTTGGATTGAGTTAAAGTCTCTCTTAAATTTAAAACTTGATATTTTTGTTACTTTAAGGACATGTTTGCTTTCATTTATATTTTTGATTTTTGATTTTTGATTTTTGAATTTAAATTTACTAAAAAATCATGTTTATTTGAGTTTTTGATTTTAGTTTTCTCCTTTTTTAAAATTTATAAAAACTACAAAAAGTGATTTTTACTTTCTACATTTTCATAACCTAATATAATATTAACTAAATATATATTTATTAATTAAACAAATTTATATTAATTATTAATAAGAATTATGAATAATTTAACTAAATTTAATAATTGTTAATAAATATAATTAAATTTAAAATATCTTCGAAATCATATAAATTTTATAAATTTTGATTTAATAATTAAAATATATTTATAAATAAATATTAATTTTAATATTATTTATTTTAATGAAATAAAATTACTTTTATATTAACTATATGCTAAGTTAAAATCCTGTATTAGTCTTGTTGCACAAATTGCTATAAAAAATAATTTCGATACCCATTTACACGCTGTTCTAATGTCTCCTATTTTCTGTCTCTAATGTAATCTAACAAAAACTTCATCAAATAAGTAAAATGATATTAGCCAGGTCCAGCTAAGATCATGTTAAGCATTGGCAGATTAGGCGGCCGGATCGGGACAAAACCCGGTCCAATGTTTATTCAAAACCTTGTCTCGGACAAAAATATCTGTTGTTCTATTTAGTTTTTTATTTTTTTATTCAAAACAAAAACGATTGTTAATGATTTATTGGCCTTGTTAATTACATATTAAATAAAACTTTATGGTAAATTATTTTTAATTAATTAAATTTATTTGAATTTTATATAACAGTTTTAAATAAATTTTTAATAAAAATTATTTAATTTTGTCAAAGTAAATAATTTATAAATTAATAATTATTTTAAACATATTTTAATTAATAAATAAAAATTTTTTAAAATATATTTTTTAAATTTTTTAATAATTATTAATTTAGTTTAGTTTAATTACAAAATTTATACAAATTATTAATAAAATTAAATTATTCATAAATTTTACAAGTAATTAAGTACAATTAATTACATATGTGATATTAAATTAAATTATTTATAATTATTGTTAATAATTAAATAATATATATTTAATTAATAGTAAACCCCTTTGCGATTTTAATAAAAATAAAAATTCAAACAGATAAATCTTTTATTAAATTTTGAAAACAAAAATTTAACTAAAAACAAAAGTTCTAAGTACACACACGTGACGTCACCGTCAGGTACATCCCACACGGTATCATGTTACGTCATTAGACAGTTTGGTCAGTTAATGCTTGCCACGTTGCTTAGATGGCAGGTTTATTACTGACACGTGGCATTCTCGTTCAAGAACAGCACATATTTGCATTAAAACCAATCTAGAGTACTAAATCGCGTGCATTATTGGTTGTATTTCTTATTTTATTTTTTATATAAATAATTACTTGTCTCTTAGAAGATTCGAAGATTTAGTTGGATCAAAAATGTGAAGTTGAAGCAATGGCGTGGAAGCTATTAATGGGAGAGATCGCATTATCGTCTTTTGTTGATTCCTCTCCGTTGGCTTTTTGCTTCAATGCCTTCTGGTTTTTGAGGGGCTTGCGAACAGGTACTGTTTCTCAATCTTCATTTCTTTGATACATTTGTTGGTTTGTTCAGAATTTCAGATTCTATGAGATTTCCGTGATGAATAGTTTGTTCTGTATTGTGTTTAAAGTTGGGAGCGGAGAAAAAAAAGAAGGAAGAGTTTTCATGTTTAAATTACGCAGAGAATATATGATTACTGAATCTGCTTGGAAAAACTTTATCTCGTTACTCGGCATTGGCATATTGGGGGAGTTGAAAGGAGTAAAATCTTTGTTTTGCTATGTCTACTGAATTTTAACTAGTGAGTAATACTGTTTTTTTTTTTAGAACTGATTTGAAATGCGAAATGGGTTTTCTTCCTGCTTTAATCTTCTCCGTTTGTAGTCTTGTAAATTCCGAGGTTTGCAGATACGATAACAGGCACAGATGGAAGTTAGTGCCCTTTTAACTTCAGCTGGTATCAACATAGCTTTGTGTGCAGTGCTCTTTTCTCTGTATTCCATATTGAGAAAGCAGCCAAGCAATAGGATTGTGTATTTTGGTCGGAAACTCGCACCTGTGCGCTCGAAATTTGATGACCATTTCTTTTTCGAAAGATTTGTGCCATCTCCAAGTTGGTTAGTGAAAGCCTGGGAAACAAGTGAAGACGAGATATTGGCTATTGGTGGCTTGGATGCTGTGGTATTTCAAAGGCTTCTTATTTTCAGGTGATTAGCCATGCCTAGAAATGCTAGTTCCATACCTGATAAGTATTCTTGGTTGAGAACTTTGCATTTGATGGATTTATTTTTGCAACTTTCGTTGACTCTCAAGTTACACCTACTTTGATTTTTTTGAATTGTACTGAGTTCACTTAAATGCCAGCACAATATGTATCAGAATGTAGAAGCATCTGCATGGAGATATTGAATCTTTTACAAGTTATTTAAGTTGATATTATCATTTTTTATGGTTGTTACACAGTAAAAGGTATGTTTTATTGTTAGGCAGCTCTTCTTTAGGAAATTTGAATTCATCATTGCAAAAGTACTACCTAAGGTTTTTGATGTTTTAGTCTTGCCTGATCTGTTGGTTCGTTGTGGTGTTCTGTACTTAATAATGTACTCCACCAGTGTTGGATCTGGATTTTTCTAATTGAGTAATTACACCTACTGTTTATTTGAAGATATATAACTATGACTTTCTTTTTCTCCTCAGTATGCGAGCTTTCTCTATAGCTTCCATTGTTTGCATCTTTATGGTGCTTCCGGTGAATTATTATGGCAAAGACGTGGAACACAAGAAGATCCCTTCAGAATCGCTTGAAGTATTTTCTATTGAAAACGTGAATGAGAATTCTAGATGGTGAGAGAATCGTTTGAACAGTTCATTTTATAATCATGGAGACATTATCAAAATTAATCCATCTTGTTGTTAGCTTCCTTTTTCCTTCAACTCTTATGTTATTATTCAGCTTGAGGAATAGGATTTGTTCAAACCCCTTTATAATTATCATTATTTTATTCATCAATTGTGATTTAATGAATATTGACGCCATTTTATCTTTTTCTTTCTTTCTTTCTATTTCTCAGAAAAGGGCCTTCTTGAAATCTAGAAAAATGAAACAAGATGAGAGTCAGAAAAAACTTCGCCTTGATGCCTTTTAGATTGTATGCATAGCTTCTTGCATTGGAGATTATGCAAAATAACATATTTTATCCTAATCCAAGAAATTCATGTAACATATGCTTTGTCTATTCAATCCTTCTTCTGTTTTTTTTAAAACTATTTCTTATCTCCTCAGGCTTGGGAGCCATTGTCTTGCATTATACATAATGTCAACTGCTGCTTGTGGTCTGCTTTACTGTGTAAGGATGTAAAATTGTATCCTGTTTCTTCTGAGCTTTTCCTCTTCCCAGCAGGTTCACATGTGAGATTATTTAGCCTTTGAATCTTTAATGCAGGAGTATAAAAGCATCACTAATATGAGGCTCGCACATATAACCCAATCTCCACCAAACCCAAGTCATTTTACAGTTCTTGTGCGTTCAGTTCCATGGTCTCCGGGAGAATCATACAGTGATTCAGTGAAAAAATTCTTTACGGATTACTATGGATCCGACTATTTGTCACACAAGATGGTGTATGACTGCAGTGTTCTCCATAAATTGTTGGTGAGCATCTTACTCCAATTATTTCTGTGTTAGCATCATTTACTTCAAATTCAATGCTTCAGTTTCTAAAATTACTCACTTGTTTTCCACTTTTGCTAATATATTGTACCAACCACGCAGCTGCTAATTCATGAATGTTTTCTGTGAACACATTTTCCTAAATGTCTCTGTAGACTGGAAATTATGAGGTGCAAAATTATAGTAGGATAGTAGTTAGATAGATGTCGCACTTTTGATAATAATGCAATGTGTCAAGTAAATGCTATTGAATTTTGGTGATATGTTGAGATTCTTCACTGGATTAGGCATTTTAAGTGAGTGCTTAACATTGTAAATTCCCATCCCCCTAATTTAACAATGCCATGTTGTTTTTTTTGTATATATTTCGTATGTCAATTTCTGTTTTAACATTTTTGGTACGTTGTTTTCCTTGCAGAGGGATGCTGAAAAAGTTTGCCACTTGATTAAGACTGTTCCTATAGATGGGTTGGATACAAGGCCACGTTGTTTGTGTGCAAGAAGTGCTTCTTCTTTCGAAGTTCTTTCTAATGAATCTGGAAGTGCGAACAGTAGTGTTAGCTTTACTGATTTGAGTCTGGCATCAGATAATGTAAAAATCTTGAAAACAAACTTATTCTAGTTCGTTGGTTTTTGATTATTATTGATGATTCATAAGATTCATTCTTTGTTCATTTTCTCATACTGTTTCTCATCTTGTGCTTGGTTTGGAAACTGCTTCTCAATACGGGCCCTTGAATGCTTCCTACATTTTTTTTGACTAGTGTACGTTGATATTAATTTTACTTGTTTTCCTTAACTTCTATTGCTTATGATTCAGGAGTGTCCTTCAGCTTTTGTTTTCTTCAAGACTTGCTATGCTGCTGTTGTTGCCACACGGATGCTTCAGACACCAAATCCTATGTTGTGGGTGACAGAAATGGCTCCAGAACGACAAGATGTTTTATGGGAAAACCTCTCTATACCATTTAGACAGATTTGGCTCCGTAAGATTGCAACAATTTTGGCATCTACGGTCTTCATGTTTATATTTCTCGTTCCTGTCACATTTGTACAAGGCCTGACTCAACTAGACAAGTTATCTCGTATGTTTCCATTTTTTAAAGGAGTGTTGAAAAGGTAAGTACTCTTGCTTTGATTCTCTTGAAACTTTTTGCATGCAAATTTTCTCTGAACAAAATACGAAGAGCTACTTTGCCGCAAATGCATTGGTGGTCTGTCGTCATTAATAATATTTGTTTGTTTCCCAGTCCATACATGAGTATGCCCCACCTGTACATCGTAACATGCCATGTGCACAATTCCAATCACTACTGAAGCTGAGTCCTATTTATTAAATTATAAAATGCAATTAAGAAATCTGGTTGGACAGATGCACTCATGTTTGGTTGAAAATTTACCTTCTTAATTTTGTCTTTGATCATGCAGGGGTTTAATAAACCATGTGGTAACTGGCTATCTGCCCAGTGTGGTCTTGATGTTGTTTCTGTATACTGTTCCACCAATGATGACGTTTTTCTCGTCAGTGGAGGGGCCTGTTTCTCGAAGTAGAAGGAAAAGGAGTGCATGTGTGAAAATCTTGTACTTTACCATCTGGAATGTGTTTTTTGTTAATGTTCTTTCTGGGTCTGTTATCAGTCAGTTGAGTGTCTTCACTAGTGTAAGAGACGTACCTACCGAACTTGCAAAAGCCATACCCTCGCAGGTGACTTCCTATGAGGCATTAGGAAAAACATCATATGATTCATATCATTATCGTTTGCACTGTATCATGCAACTTTATTAAAAGACACTTATCTATGTTTGCACTTCATTATGTTTCAAGCATGTTGTTGTTTGAATCTGCATGTGTTTTGTCTTTACTGTGTAACAGTCTCAGATTAATTGCACAAGTTTGGTTTTCCAATATTTGCAGGCTACGTTCTTCATGACCTACGTATTAACATCAGGATGGGCAAGCCTGGCGTGTGAACTAATGCAACTTTTTCCTCTTCTGTGCAATCTGATAAATAAATTCATCCTGCGAGATAGTGAAGATTCATCTTATTGGCTTATGTCCTTCCCATACCATACAGAAGTTCCAAGGGTCTTACTTTTTGGTGTCATCGGCTTCACATGTGCGGTCATGGCGCCCTTGATATTGCCCTTTTTGCTGGTTTATTTTGCAATGGCTTACCTTGTATACCGAAATCAGGTGAAAATCTCTCCTGTCAATGGTTGACTTATATACATTATTTTCATAAAATACGTTATTAAATAATGTAGACTATTGTGCATCAAAATCAGCTTGCGTTTTCATTAAATATGCTATTCCTCTGCACTTGCAAACCATGTCTGTCTCTATAAGCCTTTATTGCATCTGTTATGCATATGTTTGTATCTAGTTTAGCATGTTTGTTGCAAGTTTCTTAATATATTAACTTCCTTTGATAAACATGTTGATAACTTTTTATTCAATCCAATTTTCATGGCTACAATCATACTTTTAAGGTTTGAGACCACCTTGGAAAGAATTGTTTTTTCATTTTTGGAATTTTAAATTTAGAAATGACACATCTTATGAAGGTTGACAGAAGCATGAAAGCTCAACGACACCATCATATTGGAGCAACTATTTCCTAGTCTTGAATATTGAACTATTAAATATTTTCTTCTAGTAAATTTGTTAGATTATTTCTAAGATTTGCTGGTAGTACACACATATACAAAAAAGAAAAGAAAAGAAAAGAAAAAGGAACTGCTCAAAAACGGATGAAGATGGATTTTTATTACTTTGGCATAGGTTGAGAATTGTTTCTCAAAAGGTTTACGTTACAATTTGATGAGCACAAAACCCAATTTGCTTTGTGAAATAAAGTTTCCTCTTTCTGTTTACATCTCTGAATTGTATTCTCCAATGTTTTCTGGTATTTGGTGACATCAGGAATTATGAACTTTATCTTCTTTTGCAGATTCTTAATGTGTACTTAAAGAAGTATGACACTGGAGGACAGTATTGGCCTATTGTGCACAACACAACAATCTTTTCACTGGTCTTAACACAAATCATAACTCTTGGAGTTTTTGGACTTAAAGAATCACCAGTTGCTTCTGCTTTCACTATTCCTCTGATTATTTCCACGCTTTTGTTTCACGAGTATTGTAGACAGCGTTTCCTCCCAGCTTTTAGGAAGACTGCTGCACAGGTGACGTTAACTCTACCTATATCTATCTCCTTTCATGGTGCTTCTATTTCTTATAAGTTGTTAGATCGCAGGTGCTCATAGAAATGGATAGACGTAACGAGCAGGCTGGGACATTAGAAGAAATTCATCAACGTTTACCCTCAGAATACTGCCAGATACCATTGGGTTCTCATAGAATATGTGATTCTACATTGCTTCAGGATATAGTTCATGATCAAGTGCAAGTCAAGTCAGGTTTGGCACTAGCTTTATGAAGAGATAGTCCATCTTTCTAGTATTAATGTACTCATCTTTTGGCTATGGCTTTCACTTTTCAGAGGCAGAATCGAGCGAACGTGGTGCTGTTTGCAATTACAAGATAGAAGAATCTACCATAAGCTAGACTCGGGTTTTCACTTTTGTAGATAATCTACATGTGTGTGTACCAAATGCAGTAAAAATCCTGGATTTTTGGGGGGAAGTTAATATCACGAGTGTATCTCTTTGTAGTGTATTAGAGTTTAGCTTTTCAGGGTTTATCTCTTAATGTTCTTCATGTACAGTGATGATATTGAGTTTATAAAGGGCACCACAACTACAATTTGATGTGTATTTATTTGACAATTATTATTTTGATTATGTACTTCTCTGACTTTTTCAGATAAGCCTTGATGAACATTTCCTTGTGTTACCTATATGCAGGTTTGATTAGTATTGACAATGAGTAGAGTTGGAGCCACGTCATTTAAACAGGTATGCAAAATACTCTAAATTTAATTAGATTTAGAGCCGTTGAATCTAAATTTAAATATGGTCAATTTTTGACTTTAACTTAGATTACGTTTGGTTAGAAATTTATTAATGGAATGAAATATAATGTAATAATTTTTCATCGTTTAGAAGGAGGTTCTATACTGGAATGAGATGGAAAATGAGAGTTTCATATTACATCTCATTCTATCTTAACAATAAAAATGAGAAACTTCCGATTGAGGTAGTTTACGATGGAATGTAAAATGGTAAACAATATTTTACTATATTACATTAAGAACCCTTCTTCCAAACAATATTTCATTATATTACATTATAAACCCTTCCATTTCAAATAATAATTTTCTAATTTTACATCAATTTACATTCCATTTCATTTAATTTCATTCCATTAAAAATCTTATGTCCAATCAAACATAACCTTAGGCTAAAATATTAACTCTAAGCTTAATGTTGTGGATATGAGTTTTCTTTCTTTTTTTTTTATAAAAGAGAAACTTTTACGGGTTTAGTAGGTTTATTTGAACCACTCGCAATATTTTCTTGGATCTCTTTGTAATTTAACATATTATCAATATACCTCTTAACTTTTAAAAACTATCAACAGCCGTCGTATAGTTTTAATTTTATAACATCTATCTCCTTGTCGTCAACTTCTGATATAAACATTATCTGCAAATTTCAAAACGACGTCGAATAATACCACTTAAAACCTACAATTAGAGTTTTTAACGGAAATTGATGATAGGAAAAATAGGTATCATAAAACTAACACTATAGAAAAGTTGTTGACAATTTTTAAAAGTTAAAGATTACATTGATAATATGTCAAATCGTAGAGGATTGTAGTGAATTTAAACCTATTTTCTAGTTCAAATTGTGTGTGAAACTGTTAAAACATTATATATCAAAAGTCTTCTAGCATTGGAATTTTACTTCTTTCACTTAGGATCAATCTATTCATTTTGAACCACTCATAATTTTAGACCTTCTCCAAGTAGGGGATCTAAATTTTAGTTCCTTTACGTGAGAGTAAGTTCATTTTGAACCGCTCAATGACTGACTAATTGCATATTTTTGCTTTTTATATTGTAGTAAATTTAGTTGTTTACAATTATTTAATTATAAATTTGGTAGTTTTGTTCTTGATTTCCTATTGTCGGTCGGCTGTCTTAACACTATCTCTTTTCAACAAAATTATAATACATAACCTTTGATCACCTTAAGCACTGATGACTCGAACTCACCTCATGACAACAGCATTTGCTAAAGAAAATATTGGATAAAATCCAACTGTCCCTACAATGGTCAATCAGTCGCTCATTGTATGTAATCTTCCAGTTTTACGGCCAATAAATAGTTCATATGTTATGTACCTACAACATGTCAATGAGACATCCAAAACCACCACAACAACCAGTCATCCATTAGTGTACAGAGATGAAAGTTAGAGCTATCAAAATATCCCTATGGGTGCAGATTATGTTCATAAAATGAATGCAATCAGTTGCTTAAATCGCTACGAGCATGGCGTCACTTCATCAGCATCAATAGCGGATCGGATTACGTACCTTTGCCAGCTATTGCTTCATTGCCTTTATGATTTGATTTTGATAAACCTCTCAAAAGCCACAATGCTTGCATCAACCCACCATTTGCAACATGCAAAAGAAACAACTGCGCCTTCACTGTGAAACATGAAGATATGGCCTTGACGAGCACAAAGAAGCAACTGATAGCCACAAGGAGCATTTTCAGACCTTGTCCCTGCTCAAAAGGTAAAATGAATCAAATTCCATCCGAAAACAAAGGCAATCCGTGCATTTGCAACTAGTAGAGCAAACCTTACCTCTTCTGAGTGCAACATTTCCTGCAATATCTCTTTGAAGAAGTCAGTCATCAAACAGCCAAGAAGGAGACCAAAAGGAACCACAAGTTCTTGACTTCTAGAGATAGTAAGTATAACATCTGATAAAGAACTGAGAGTGATGTATGCTATAGAAGACCACTTAAATACTTCCCATCCAACAGCCGCTAATCGCTTCAGCAGCACATCCTCTGCCTTCCTCCAAGGAAAATCTTGCACCGGCTCCCGGACAGCCTCTAAGAGCCTCTCCTTTGCAATACTCAACTGCAACTTGACTTTACTTGGTTCACCAAATTCGGCATTTGCTACTTTAATATAACATTCAGGTAAACAAATTCTATGATTCCCACGTTCTAGCAAGCACCAGTTGATTGGAAAGGGTCTGTTCTTAATCAATTTAACCTGAAAAAGAAGCAATTGTAGCATTTTCAAGCTCAAGGAACAATCCTACCATTCCTAAAATAAAATGAAAGTAAACAGGAAATTCATCACTCATGATTCGATGACAAAAGTTAAAGAATATTTCACAAACTGAGAATTAAGAAGGTAAAATCATAGCAGCCCAAAATAAAGAGAAGATCCGAGAACCACATGCAAGGAGAAACAATATCAACGATTTGTAGTCCCGCAGAAGTAAAACGGATTGAAACGTATCCACTAACCAGAAACATTGTTAGCTAATGCCCATCTTAACTTACTTTATGTTTGAATAATCATCAACACAGATAACAGATTCTGAATTCAAATCATTCATTTGGAATACGGGATAAAAGCTCAGTAAATGTAAAGTACCTGAAAGCTGGGAGTGGAGGGTAGTACGGAACACGAGAAAATATCCATCGATTTGGGAATTTTGGGTTTTTGACAGTTACTTTATTCTTCACTTCATCCCCATTCTTTCTATTATCTGAGTTACAGGGTTTTAGCGGCACAGGAGTTTATGCTTGGACTGAGTACAAATGGTGGGTTTCAGCCCAATTTTCTGATCTCGGACTCCACATAAAATCCTTAAATAGAACATCATCGTCTCCGTGTCATATGACTTCCGGTTACGGTTAGTTAGAAACAACTAGAGTCTGGCCTGTCAAAGATCAATAAATAAGATTCCGTTTTCTAAAAAAAAATTCAATAAATACATTTTATTTTAATTATGTTTTCGATGTAAGATTTAGATTGAGATAATTAATTTTGTAATAATGAGTCAAGTTCCGACTTCACAACCCGGTTAGATTGGGTTCAGATCCTCTTAGACTGACTAATCATATCCAATGCTCAAAACAATATCGTTTTGAAATCATGTTTAATGGCCAAAACGACGTCTTGTTAGGTATGAGATAGAGTTTGACACCATAAAATTTTACTAAAGATCCCCGCTTGATTAGATCACTCAAGAACAAAATAATTATTCATTAATAAAATAAAATAATATCATTTTATTAAATTTAAATGAAACAGTACCATTTTGCTTGTATTAAAATTTGATCTCAATTGAATATTATATTTTGAATTATAAGTGAACAGAAAAATTAAATTAAATTCAACTTATTTTCTTCTTTATTTTTAATTTCTTATCTAATTCAACATAAAATAATGTTTTTCCGTATTTTTCTAAACCTTTTTTGTTATTTGATAGCCAAAATTTAACTAATTAATACTAATTACACCATGAAATTAACTTTATAATTGTATAGTAATATTAACAATTAATATAATTTGAACACAAATATCAACTTTCTAACGTGAGAGTTCTACTTACACGATTGACTCCTATTATAATTATTAACAAATCAGCTAACAAAGTAATTAGTACAAATTTAAGTGCCTCTTGTTAGACTATTTAATGTCCCGTAACTTATAAATTTGAGTCTCATAAAAAGCACTCTAAGATAATGGTTATGGGGTATTACAGAATGAATCTCAAATGAGTCAAAGACCTTTTCCTTTTCTCTTCCAACAAAGAACCATCATGATGGTTAGTGATTGAGTATATAAGTTTTAGAAACAAAAACTTATGCATGAGAATCTCAATAATTCTGAACCATTAAAGAACCACATTAAGGAAAGAAAGCAGAAAGGGAATAAATCAACATCTTATGAAAACAAAAGCAATAATGAATACAGGTATGCAAAACTCAATCGATCCATAAATGTTAGAGTGTCTCATATTGCTTAGACATGAAAATGTTAAAGGATTTAAAGTGGTAAGGGTCAACTATCTAAACAACTAGTTCTAGTTATTTGGACAATAGTTGACCCAAACCCAATTCTTGTTAG
>JAOTBA010000002.1:3709068-3731407 GCA_025629845.1 Erythroxylum squamatum
AGTGGAGATTTTAAAGTTGTTTCTTCGTATAAAATTTTAATATTTTATTATATTTAACCATAAATATTCAAGAAAAATAGAAAAAATAGAGTTAATAAAAAACGGGTAAGATATAGGTATCCATGGTTCGGGTAGTGCGGATATTAATCGGGTTGAAAACCCACTGCCATCCCTACTCTAGGAAGAACTTAAGTAAGGAATTTCTAAGTGATGTCTAGAGTGGATAAATTAATTTACCTTTGGAATAAGGGGATTAATTACTCTTAAAATTCACCTACAAGATTAGGATTGTTCAATTATGGAGGATAACTAATTCAATATTAAGGTTGGCAAAAATATCATTCCTTAAAAGAAAGTCGTTCCCCATTGACCTGAATATTTTTAATTAGCCAATTGTTACACTCTTTTCTCAATTAATTATCGCATAGATTTGTCATATTTATAGTTATTTTGGTTGCATTAAATTGTGTAGTTGCTTAGAAATTTCTTTGAGTTTTTAATAATTCTTTTCATTGGCTTTAATTTAACAAAATTTCACTAAACCTGATTTCAAATATTGTTTGCTAGCATAGATTTGAACTTTCTCATAATCCCTGTGGACACGACTTTATTCTTATCGATTTATTGCTTACTTTGACAACCGTACACTTACGGTTTACAAACAATGATCTGTCAGCCAAATACGAAAATTCCCTTTCATTGATGTAATTTATGGGGAATTGTACAGTGTATTGCATACTGGAAACAACCTCTCTACAATGTAGGGATAAGGCTGCGTACTATCAGGCCTCCCAAACCTTGCTTCAGTGCGAGACTTCGGAATATGATGATAATGATGATGTACAGTGTACTGCATAAAATGGTGGCTATATCTCAATGGTCCACCCCTTCTTATCTTCAATCAGACCCCTTCTGATTCCTTCAAGGATCAAATACAGCTCCTCGGACACCGACGGGGATTTGGTTCTGTATTCAACTCTGTTTGTTCACGTAACAGAGGAAGTTAGTCACTAGCAAAAGTCAAGATCCTTTCCAAAATCCAAGTCACATCTCAAACTTGTTTCAGATGAACAAATGATTCTAAGCTTTGTTCAGGAAACTTTTACCTGCTGTTCTGATAAGTGATACTTCCGACAGAAGCGACACCTACTGCTGTGCCAGTGCAGAAAACTTCATCCGCATCAAATAATTCCTCCACAGCTATAGTTCGTTCCTCAACCTGCCCCGAAACCACTTGTCATTTTTAATCTGGCGACTCAAAGGGAATCAATAGCAGTAAATTACAAATGGTTGTCACCTGATAACCCTGGTCTTGAGCAATTTCAATGATGCTTCTTCGAGTAACTCCTGCCAGGATAGTCCTTCTCGCCACAGGAGTAGAAACTAAGTTCCCCTGAAATTTTTTCGCAGACAGTTCTTTATGCAAATTGTAGTTGAATGAATAAACGGATTGGTTTAGACCAGTTTTTTTTTTCTCAAGAGATGTTTTCGACACTTACCTTCACAAGGAAAACATTACAAGAAGACACTTCTTCCAGGTATTTCTTATTCACAGAGTCCAGGTACAAAACGTCCGAGAATCCTCTGCTTTTGGCGTTAGCTATCGGCTTCAAAACCTGCATATACAAGATAGAATTAGCTGTTAAGAGTATTTTATACTTGGAAACAATTTTTCAGGAGAATCAAATCAGTCTTCTTGTAGTGTCAGGAATTCGAATCGTTCACTTACAGGTGCATAATTCGTGATGGATTTAACACCCCCAGCTCCTCCAGGAGAAGCACGATGAAACTCCTCCTCGACATATAGATTCAACGGTGCTATGCCCTCCTGTATAAAGTTCAAGGAATTTAGAGACAATTCAACAACAATCCGTAAGATGATTCATTATAGAAACTGAAACCCACCTTGAAATAGTTGCCAACTGGTGAAGAGAAGACAAGGAATGTGAATTCCGGTGCCGGAGACAATCCTAAAATAGGACCACTTCCAATGAGCAAAGGTCTGATGTACAAAGTTCCCTTCCCAGGAGGAGGCACCTATTTTAAAAGAATTAAGTACTGAATATAGTAGCTGAAAATGAGTTTTTCCTAGAATTCTTCTCATAAAGATTAAATCCAAAGCAGAATTTTCAAAGTCGACTCTTTATCTGGGGAGGAAAATGTAGTAGTCATTACCCAACGTCTGTTAGCCAGAGCAGTTTCCTTAACAGCTTCAACAAATTGTTCAACAGAAGGACAAGCCATGCACATTCTGTCAGCACCCAGTTTCATTCTGATGGCGTTTTGATCAGGACGAAAAAGAAGTAGGTGTCCATTTTCTTTTCTGTATGCTTTTGTGCCTTCAAAGATACCCTAAACAGAGTTTTGAACAACAAATTGTTTAGTTCCATTACGATTTCTTCTAAAACAAATCCAAAACGTCTATAAGAAGAACTTGTTCAAGCTTGCCTGGCCATAGTTCAGGACTCCCGCCGCAGGGTTCAGTTCAATACTTCCATAGCGACTGACATGTCCTTGCTCAAAATTTCCATCTTTAGCGCTTTTGGTTATGTACATGTAATCTGTCGGAATGAATCCAAATCCAAGTTTGTCCCAATCCAGATCAGCGTACTCGTGCTCGTTACTGCAACCAAAAGACATAACTAAGTCGTTGGACTGTAAGTTAACAGTACATGTGAGAATCCATGTAAGTCCATACCTGTAAACACACGGGCTGCTCGCTTGTTGCTGACAAGATGGCGTTTCTGATGTGTAGCGATAGTAATTATCCGCACCCTTCAAGCATGTGCAACAAAAGATCATAAATACTGATTGAAAGGATTATTTTCAATCTTGTTTACTCATTTACACGTGTTTTTTGGTTCAACCTACCAATCAAGACAACCAGGAAGCATGAACCTTCAATTTTAACGAGAAAATATAAAGAAAAATTGTCATGGACAAACCTTGGGTTGTCTCAAAGAAGCATCACCACCTCGTAAGGATTGATGAACCAAACTGCGTAGACACGCAGTTCTCCGGAGCAAAGCGGCGGCCATTATCGTGTTCTTTGGAAAAGAAAAAGAAAGAAGCAGCACTCGACGGAATTATTGGGTGACACGAAAGAGATGTCTTTGGAAGAGTACGAGACGGTGATAAGCTAGCAGAGAAAAGGCCAGCTACTTAGACCAAAAGACAACTCTGAGAATGGGACTCTCCCAGTCTGCTTAAATATTTACAAAACTCCCTAGTCCCTACATTGGATTTATTATTTACCGCTAACATTTCAAATAACATAAGAAACACATTTTAAATGATCACAGATTTCTTAATATATAAAATAATTTATAAAAATTTCTAATCTTAAAAAATATATTTAATAAAAAATTGTCACATTTTTTGTTTAAATTTTTTTCATGTATTGAACAGAGACATCGAATCAGAAAATCTGATCCCACGAGCTAGCAACATGAACGTTCATGGGTTTCATTTTTGGAATGGAATCCGACGTTTCTGGCGATGTATTCAACACTTGGATCAGGTGTTCCACGTCATGAAGGCAAGGACGGATTGAATGATAGGATTGCCAGCATTTATTAGGCTAAAGTATTGGTACTATACGAAGCAGAGGTAACGTGGTCTATACAATGTCTCTCCTACGAATAGTATGGTCAGGTCCATGCACAATATTTCAGTGTTGTTTTGATGTTTTACCGTAAAAGAAGAATCCTGCTAAAAATTAGACAATAAGCTACTTGACTATTACATAATAAAGAGGTCAATATCAAATAAAAGGATGGTGTCGTTGGTAGACCTTATCTTTGTCCAAGATAAACCACTTTTTAAAGTCTTCTTTTATTGTTCTCCATGTGGATATGGATTAGGGATCGTAAAAGAGTAGTCGTGTCTGAAGGATGACTTAGCTTTTGTCAAATTTATAAACAATAAGAAGACCTGGTACGTGAGATACGTTATTATTCTATACATGACTGGTAAGTGAAGATGAGGTTTCTCATCTTATTATATTGCAAACAGAGGAAAGTATATATACATATATATTGGTCATTTTAGTGAGAATTGGCTTGACATGCCACCTACCAACAACAAGAAGGAGACGGTGGTCCTCGAATTCTAGCAACAGGCTGTTCGTTTTATGCTTAATAACAATTAATCGTACTCCACTTGATTCATTTCTAAATCTCTAGTATCGTAACTACTGACGGAATAGGTCTGCAAGCGCAAGATAAAGCTTTATATATATATATATATATATAAATATATATGGAGTTTAATAATGATCCTATATTTGGACGAAGATGTCCTTTATGGTGTTAAATTATTAAATTCTCATCAAACTTTAGATTGATAGAGACCGATGCAAACCCAGATCCTATCCATTGTCAATAGGTTTTCTTTTTGAAAAATGATACTATATTACTAGTAAAACGGCCAGGAAAACCTAATCAACTGGACCAAGCTATCCCCAAGTCGACAGACTCTTCCAGTACATCCGACCTAGATCCAGATGATTGACGAAAAAAACCTGACTGAATTACATCAGGAGAAGAAAATTCAAAATGAGCAATAGTTGTCACAAATTGGGAAAAAACCGTTCCTCAAGTCACAAAATCAGACTGAAACAAAGCCTCCCTAGCTATGGCATGGGCTGTCCTGTTTGTTGATCGTTTGACATGATAGACAACAATGTCCCGAAGCTCACGTAAAAGAGCTTTATAATCCGAAATAATCACCCCAGCATAATATAAATTAGAAACATTATTTTTCAAAGCATTCACAAGGAGAAGACAATCTGATTCAATAACATTACACTATATATGATTAAGTTTTAACCAGCTAAAAACCGCTTTCATACCAATTACTTCTGTGAGAGTAGGATCAGGGGACCATCAAAAATCTTAGCAAAGAGATGAATAATGTTACCTTGTTGATCCCGAAGCAGGCTGCCACAAGAGACACGTCATGTAAAAACATCCAGAGATAGGTTTTATTTAAAACTCAGATTTCGTCTTTTCTAACAATTAACTTTTAGTCTGAAACAGAGCTCTTGCTATTTGGTTGAAGTTTTTTTTTACTCGGAGGAATAAGGATATCTAATGTCAAAATGAATAAGTTTTGGAATTTTTTTAATTGATTACTGAAATTTATATTGTTTTTAATCGAGTGACTAATTTGAGATCAGTTAAAGACACTAGCTCCGTTGATAATTTGATGAATTGATTAACGGAATATTTGTTGTTCATGGTATGCAAAATTTAAATCTTTGCATCTGTAAAATATGCAATTTATAAAATCTCAAAATTTTAATAAAAACCTAAATATTCAAAAAAATAAAATTTTAATTTTTTGTTAAGAATTTATTAATTTTGATGACTAATATAAATTAGGTAAAAAGGATGTTTTTATTAAGGTGACGTGTCTAAAAAATAATTCGTATATATTCATTTATTAGTCACATTAATAAAAGTAATATTTTAATCTAATTTACACATGAAATTGAAAATTTTAGAAAGCTTGATATTAAATTAAAAAAATCTAAAAATTAAACACTTTTAAATCTGTCATCGTCTCATAATAATTTGATATCACATCCTATAATATAAGAAAAATGTTAATAGTTCATATTATATTATAAACAAAGGATTTGATAAAATTTTCAAAAAATACTCTGATAAAAAAAATTATATTGATATACAAATATGGAAACAAAGTATCTGATATTTTTTGAAAAAATTGATATATATATATATATATATATATATAATATTAATTAAATATCACATGAAATATATGTTTAATATTAATTATTCTTGTGATCGTCTTGCCTCTCTCCTCTCTCTAAAGAGTGCAAGTTTTGGTCTGCCGAGGTCGTGCATGGTTGTTTTGTGTGAAATTTTCTTTTGAGTTTTCGGTCTCTTGTGTTTCTGTAAGATGGATCAGGATCTCCAGCATCTTTTTATCCGAGAGAAGGAAGACATTGAGTTCATGATTCCAGTGGAGGAGATTCAAAGTGAGGAGATTAACTATGACCTGTGCTTGCTGGGCAAATTGGTTGGAGACCGTTTGGGTAACGCAAAGGCTTTGAAAAGGACACTATTGAGTCTCTGGCGTCCAATGCGGGGAGCGTTCATCAAACCATTGGCAGAATATAATCTTTATCTCATACAGTTCTATAATCACGTGGATCTGAAGAAGATGTTAGCCGGAGGATCGTGGTCATTCAACAAATGTATTTTGCTTGTCCACCAATGGAAGGAAGGGGAGAATCCAGCTGACATAGAGTTCACTCATACTGATATTTGGGTTCAGTTCCACGGATTACCATTGCGGTTCGCTTCGGAGACGGTAGCACGAAGTATTGGAAACTTGATGGGTACTTTTCTTGAATATGATTCCTCCCAACGACACAACTCATGGATTAACTATATGAGGGCTCGGATTCGTATTAACATGAATGAACCTCTTATGAGATGGAAGAGCCTCCGCAAACAGGGTGGGGATCCCATAAAGATCACGTTCAGCTACGAGAGACTACCACTTATCTGTTACCTTTGTGGTATCATAGGTCATAGCGAAACGAATTGTCACAAGTTATTAGACAGGTCGGAGGAGGAGATCGCCCGCGAATGGCCGGAGGAAATTCAGGCGGAGGTGAGGGCCCGGAATGCCAGGAGAAAGGTGCAATGGAAACGAGATCCGGGATAGATTTTTGGAGCTGATTATGCGGCACAAAATATGGAGCCGAAATCTACACAATCTTCAGCTCATCATCCCCGCAAGATAGGCAATAATTTCTCCTTTATCTCTAAGCAGTTAATGTTCAAATCCGCAGCTGATTATGGAGTACAATTGGGCCATAACGGTCATGACTTTGGGGGCAACTCAACTGGAAATAGCCCAATTACCATCCTCGAGCATCATGAGAAGGAAGCTTTTGACATGGATATTGAGGAAACAAAAAAGCTACCTAGACAAGGTCATAGCGTAGATAGCTCGGTAGAGATGATGTATGCGAGCGAATTGAATCTGCCTTCACTTTCACATCATATACCAACGGCCAGTCTGGATCAGCAGACCCGCCGAGAACCATGAGTTATGTAGCCTGGAGCTGTCGTGGCTTAGGCAACCACAGGACAGTTCGAGCATTGAAGGACCTAGTTAGATTCAATAAGCCTCGTGTTTTATTTTTGAGTGAAACTATTGCGAACTCTACTAAGATTGATGAAATAAAGATTTTGTTAAAGTATGATTATTGCTTCTGCGTTGATCGAGTAAGATGAAGTGGTGGTTTAGCTATGTTCTGGTCACAAGATGTTCATGTTACTATTACAGGTTCCTCTAATAACCACATTGATCTTTGTATTGATGATCCAAACATTCCCAAATGGCGACTAACAGGTTTTTATGGATTTCCGGAAGCGAATAGAAAACAAGCTAGCTGGGAGCTTCTTCGGTCCCTTTCAAGCCTCCATAGCATGCCCTGGGTTTGCTTTGGCGATTTTAATAATCTTCTGTCTTCAAACGACAAATTAGGAGGAGGGGAGTATTCTAGGTCTCTAATGGAGGGTTTTCGTCAATGCATATCGGATTGTAGCCTCATCGACATCCCCCTGCTTGGGTTTGGTTATACTTGGCAAAGAGGCTGAAACTCAAATTTGCCCACGTTGGAGCGACTTGATCGTGCGTTTGTTAATGAAGATTGGTTAGCTTTATTTCCTTTCCATAGTTTACACAATTTGGTGAGCGCTACATCGGATCATACCCCTATCAAATTGGTGGCTGCGCGTCATTTTCCTGTTAAGCGGATTCGGCGGTTCAAATTTGAGAATAAATGGTTAACGGAGGACGATTTTTTCGATTTTGTTTCAGATTTTTGGGTTGACAATCGTGAGTTGAATCTCATACCCAAGCTTCAGAAATGTGGTAATAGTTTGATCAATTGGCAAAAGCAGCTGGGGAGTAATTTTTCTGAGAGGATTCACAAACTAAAGAGGAATATGAACCTGGCACGTCAACAACACCAATATGCTTTATTGGAAGCCCAACAAACTGCTCTCAACCAAATGCTAGCCCAGGAGGAGATATATGGGAAACAACGTTCAAAAGTTTTTTGGCTGCAATATGGGGAAGCTAATTCAAAGTATTTTCACGCGCAGGCATCAAAAAGGAAGAGATTAAACCATCTGGTTGAGCTCACTGATGATCACGGTCAGAAAGTTTCGGACAATGAAGGGCTTAGCAACATTATTCTAACTTATTTTACCCAGCTTTTTTTGGTTTCAAGAGGATCGGACTTCCATCATTTTGATTCGATTAATTCAGTGGTGAACCAAGTTGACAATGATTATCTCTTGGCACCAGTTCAGATGGAGGAATTCAAGAGAGCAATCTTCGACATGCACCCGGATAAAGCGCCTGGGCCAGATGGTTTGAACTCGGCATTTTTTCAAAAATGCTGGCCTATTTTGGGGACAGACGTGTTTAGCAATTGTCATAATTGGATGGAAAAACAGGAGTTTCCTGCTACTTTAAATGACACGGTGATTGTGTTGATTCCTAAAAAAGATAATCCGAGCTGCATGAAAGACCTTCGACCTATAGCTTTGTGCAATGTCATCTATAAACTCATAGCCAAGGTAATTGCGAACAGACTCAAAACCATTCTACCTAGAATAATTTCTCCCAAGCAGTCGGCTTTCGTCCCAGGGCGGTTCATCACCGATAACATCATGGTGGCTTTCGAAATTATACACTATCTGAGGAACAAAGGTAAGGGCAAGATTGGCGAAGCAGCTCTTAAAATCGACATAAGTAAAGCGTACGATCGAGTGGATTGGGATTATCTACGCTTTATTTTGTTAAAACTGGGGTTCGACAGAAAGTGGGTGGAGCTTGTTATGGTGTGTGTGACCACACTACCACAGTCCGGTACTCAGTGGCTTTCAATGGAACCGAAGTTGGCCCCATTATTCCTAAGCGCGGCCTGCAGCAGGGAGATTCGTTGTCGCCGTACCTTTTCATATTATGTGCAGAAGGGTTATCAGCTTTGCTACGGCGAAACGAGGTGCGAGGAGATATACACGGAGTCACCATTTGTCCAGGCAGTCCTAGTATATCACATCTTTTTTTCGCAGATGACAGTTTTCTCTTCTTCCGAGCAAATGCAAGGGAGGGACAAAATATCAAAAGAATCCTAGATATCTATAAAGCAACGTCGGGACAGGCGGTTAATTATCAAAAGTCAGGTATTATATTCAGCTCTAACACTACACCAACTGATCGGAGTGCGGTAGAAACTATCTTAGGAGTTAGTACTCCTCTTGACCATGGACGTTATTTGGGTCTTCCATCGCTAATCGGGAGACAGAAAAAACAAGTTTTTGCTTTTGTCAAGGATCAACTTAGCAAGCGGATTATGAGTTGGAGGAACAAGCTATTATCCAGACCAGGTAAGGAAGTTGTCATCAAGACGGTCGCCCAAGCGTTACCTACATATTGCATGAGTGTCTTCCTTCTTCCCCGAGGTACGTGTGATGAATTACAAAAATTGATGAATGCCTTCTGGTGGGGTTTGAGCAAAACTAATAGGAAGGCTATACATTGGGCGAGTTGGGACCGTCTCTGTGTACCTAAGAAATATGGGGGTATGGGTTTTCGGGATCTCCATTGCTTCAATCTTGTCATGCTTTGCAAACAAGCCTGGAGATTTCTTGCTTTTTTGGACTCCCTTCCTAGCAAAATCTTTAAAGCGAGATACTTTCCCACAAGCAGTTTTCTGGAAGCGAAGGAGCGAGCTAATGCAAGTTTTATATGGAGAAGTATTTTTGCTGCGAAAGATATTCTGGTCCATGGAGTTCGGTGGAGAGTTGGAGATGGATCTTCTATTTGGGTTTTCAAGGACCCGTGGATTAATGACGCAGATAATTTTTTTTATCACCTCTCCTCCTATTCCACAATTGGAGAACATGAAAGTGAGCGAACTCTTCAATGAGTCGGGATAGGGGTGGGACGAGCAGCTGATCGAAGGGCTTCGTACGTCGTCTGATGTCGAACGAATTTCAAAAATCCCCATTGCGATTACAAAGCCCCCGGATCAACTTATTTGGCACCATAACAGGGACGGGAGGTATTCGGTTAAATCAGGGTACCAACTTGCTTGTAAATTGCTTACGGATATTGATAATTTTCTAGTTGGCAAACCTTGGAATCGATTGTGGAGTTTTCCCATCCCACCGAAGATTAAAGACTTCACATGGCGTTGTTTGCGGGGATTTATACCTTGTAAAGCTCGACTTCTGAGCAAGGGAGTTACGCTTCTTCCTGTATGTGATGCCTGTGGTAATGAAGAGGATTTGAATCACGTGCTGCTGGAATGCACTTTTGCAAAAGACAGTTGGGCGCTGGCAAATTTGCATGTTTCGAATTAGGGAGTCGATGTCATGTTTGGGCATATTCTAGTAAACATGCCGATATCTATGTTAACTCGTGTTTTAACTCTACTTTGGAGCATTTGGTATCATCGTAATCTTCGAGTTTGGCAAGGTAAGGTGGTCTCTCCCAGCATGGTTGTTAGTTTCGCTGACAATTTCCTTAAATCCTGGCAAGATACTCGTCGATGCTTTGAGAGGGTCAATGTACTAGATAACAGGCCGCATCCTAGTAGGTCAGGCTGGAGTAAACCACCGGATGGCCTTCTAAAATGCAATGTTGATGCGGCTATTTTCAAAGACCAGAAAGCGACAAGTTATGGTGCGGTACTTCGAGACTCAAAGGGTTGTTTTATTGCTGCGTTCTCGGGCTTCTCTGCGCCTTTGTTGGATCCAGTCATAGCCGAACTAATGTCGATACGAGAGGCACTTTCGTGGTTGAAAAACAACCACATCGATCACGTTATAGTGGAATCGGATTGTTTACAGGCGGTTCAAGCTATCACAGCTCTTTCGCTTAATTCTTCGGAGATTGGACTGTTGGCTCTCGATTGCCAGACTATTCAGCGACAATTCCTCCATTTGTCCTTCCAATGGACACGTAGGATTGCTAATAAGGCGGCTCATTCCTTAGCGAAGGTAGCCTTATTACATGCAAACCTCCATCATTGGGATACTATCCCTTCTTGTTTAAGTACTATTATACGTTTATATCAATCTTGTTGTTATGTCTCTGATAAGGAAATGCTCGTAGGATCTGGGTGTATGGGGTAAGCTTGTTGGCTTGAGTTAGGCTTTAGCCTTTCTTTATCGGTGATATTTCTATTTTTTCGTCAAAAAAAATATTAATTATTCTTACCCCCACTTTATTAATTTATAAATCTCTAAGATCATTAGATCAAAACTAATGACGGAATAGTTTTGAAAGCTCAAGATAATTTTTTTTCTTTTTTATATGGAGTTTAGTTTGATGTTGCTCAAAAAATAGTAATGTGATAGTTAAGTTAAAATATGACAAAATTAGGAGCGCGCAAGATGAAAAAGAGATGGAAAATCGAATATAAAGAATAATTCAACTTTTCTCTGATTTTCTTCTACCAGTAAGCGTCTGTAGGGTATTTGGTTCACCTGTTGGAATTGAATGGTTATTCTTAGGAATATAATAGATGAAGAATGGAATCGCATGAGTATTACTTAGTTTGGTTTATTTCTAAGAATTTCTAAAGATCATGTATGTCGATGTTTGTTTTGAAAACATAAATTTAAAATGACAAAGAAATAACTAACACAAAAACCAAAATATCTATTATAGTCTCCACCATCATTATTATTAATAATTTCCTTGTTATTATTATTATTTATTTCCTTATTGTTATATTAATATTAATATTTTTATTTTCACTATCATAAAATGATGGGTCCCACTTTTAAAATTTTGTAAAAAAAATTCCACGTGAACAAAAAGTTACCATGTCAGCAGTTAAATAATGGTAGCTTAACACCGTTAGTGGTCATGGTTCATCTTGAATGTTTTCCAAACGTTATGGTTCATTTTGAACGTTTTGTAAACGTTATAGTTCATTTTGAACACCCTCAAACTTTAGGGTCTATTTCAATGTAAACATTAGGAATTTTTTTGCTCTTTTGGGCTAACAGAATACTGCTTATAAACATTTAAATTATATTCTTGCAATAAATGCAAGTTGAAGGAGAAAGGATGCCACTTTAATTTTTGCTTATATGTAATTTCTAACAATTATTCATGCTTCATTCATCATGTTAGAATTAGACGTGACAAAAAGAATTTGGTTTGATTTGATTTGATTTAAATTAAATTAATTAAATTAAAATTAATTGAACTACAATTAAACTCGTGCTTAAAGAGTTGGTTTAAGATTTGATATAAGCTCTAAAAAATTCTTAAACCATAATTATCTAAATCGTTCCCAAAACATAATATTAATTTCCAAAATTTTCAATAGTTCCAAAAGAGAGAGAGATGCTCGTTAGATACAAAAGTATTTTATATAAAATAACTACACGAGCTGTCAAATAAAATAAAATACAATTGAACAACTTTATTTAATTAATTTGTTGGCCTCACCTAATCTCTACTCTGTCAATCACGTACACTGGGGTTATCAGCAATAACTCAATCTCCTAAAAAATTAGTGGTAAAGGGTGAGTTACCTACTTGTTGAAATATAAAGTGAAAGTTTGTCCCACATTGAAGAAAGAGAGGAAAGAAGACTAACGTATAAGTCTAGTGGGCTACTCCACCTATCACCAATTGGTTTTACGATGGAACCTCACTTAGACTTGTATGTGGTCTAATTTTCCTTCTTGTGTGGACCCATAGGCCCATTGTAAATTCTAACATGGTATCAGAGCAGGTTGCTCATATGTTAGTCGTTAACACTTCGAAATGATAGATTATGTCACATGTTAGGCTTTAAATTAACTCACACGTGAGGGGGGAGGGGGGGTGTGTTGAAATATAAAGTGAAAGTTTGTCCCACATTGGAGAAAGAGATGAAAGAAGACTAACATATAAGCCTAGTGGGCTACTCCACCTATTACCAATTGGTTTTAGGATGGAACCTCACTTAGACTTGTATGTGGTCTAACTTTCCTTCTCGTGTGGGCCCGTAAGTCCATTGTAAATTCCAACACTACTTAGTAAGAGTAACCGATTGTACCCTTAAAATCAAATAACTCAACATAAAAATATTAAGCTTAGTCGAGTGATTAAAACATTCATATAATACGTAGATACACAAATATTACTTTATAACTGCTATTGATGCTTTATCTTATAGTTAATTGAACTGCCTAGACCCTGCTTAATCTAGAAGGCTTACATTCAATGGTCTGCCAGCCCATCTCAACTCATTGTAAACTCTCACCAAGTGGAAGCACAATTAAATGTATAAATATCAACATAGGGTATCTCAATTTTTCAATCTCACTTAGTACCCTGGTAATACTCCAGTATCTAGCTATCGACATAGGATATCCTCAAGATTCAAGATATCTTGGTACTACTCTAACACTTAGCCATCAACACAGAATATCCTTTGAGACTCAGGACACCCTAGTACCTATTTTACGGATGGATACCTAGTCATTGCTCGCTCATCTCTAAACAACATATCAATCTATGATCATCAAATGTAAACTATCTTAGGCAAGCCACAAATTCAGCCACAAATTCTCAATTTATACCAATTATTCACAACATATTATCAGTGAATCTCTATTTAATTAACACATTTTCTGTCGAATTAACAATCAATACACCTTATAAAGCATAACAAAATATAAACGGGAAATATCTTGTACTTCATTAATTATTAGAGAAATAAAATAAACATAATTTATTTATGTAATTATTAATCATTAATTTAATTAACGACTAATTCTAAATATCATTCACTATAAAATAATTTATTATTAACAAAGTGGTACATTATTCTAAGAGTATAGTCTAACGTTATTCTTACCTCAATTTTGAACTCAACTAATTGATAATCCAAAATTTTCCTTAATCAAACCTTCAAACTTAGAATTTACAAAATTTTATTAGACTAATTTAATAAATTTTCAGCCTAAATACATTGAATAATTCGCATTATTTCCCTTTCTACTTTATTCGTAATTATAAAAATATTATCCTTACTAACCTAACCACCATAATTACTACAATATCCTTAACTAATTAAAAGTCTTATTCTACCTTCATTCATTTCAATTAATATCAAAAATGTTCTTTTTGGAAGTAAATTTCAGATTTAGCCTTCATTATTTGCATTTCCTATTTTAGCCCCTTTCTGGAACATAAAATTTTCAAAAATGTCTTCTTCACCTGTCCTCTTCTCCTATCTCCTTTTTTTTTTCTTACTTTCATGCCCTTTTTTCTCCATTATTTCATCTCTTTGCATGACTTTAATTTGTCTCAAATAATCATAACATGCAATCTAACTATAAACTAGCGTACGATGATTAAAAATAAAAAAGACATAAAATAACAATTGTAATTTTTACCTATGTTTTAAGAGATGTTGAGCTTGTTAACTTCTAAAATTTCTTTCAATTTTTTTTGCAAAAATAAGTAGAATGAAAGAATTTATGAGAAAAGTATTACATGCAAAAGAAAGAGTGATCCTCTGGACACTTACCGGCTGAAATAGTTGATAAAAAAGATGTAGAAAGAAGTTATTTTTGTTGGTGCTCGCTAATTTTCTAGATGTTGTCTTTTATATGTGGTTCATAGTTTATGGGCTGGTTCTTAGATTTTTGTTTTATGATGGGCTTTATATTTGATCCTAACAATCTAAACTCATAATATAAAATAATATCATTTTAAGTTCTTTGAGCTAACTTGTATCTAATCAAGCTTTAGTCCGATTTGATCTAGTTGTTATTCCTAATCAAAGTCAATGACATAAAATTTAAATTCAAAAATAATTTTTACATACTCTAAATTCATACTCTGAATTCGTTGCCATAGATACATTATATATATACGCGCAACAAAACACTCTACGTGCATATTGTCACCGTCTACATGTTTCGTGATTCATAAGAAGAGGTTTGGTAAAATTTACAATGAGCCTACAGGCCTATATAAGAAGGAAAGTTAGACCACATATAAGTCTAAGTGAGGTTTCATCTTAAAACTAATTAGTGATAGATAGAGTAGCCCACTAGACTTATATGTTAGTCTTTTTTCAATGTAAGACAAACTCTCATTTTTTATATTTCAACACCCCCCTCACGTGTGGATCTAACACATGACATAATCTATCATTTCGAGGTGTTAACGACTAACATAAGAGCAACCTGCTCTGATACTATGTTAGAATTTACAATGGGCCAACGGGCCCATACGAGAAGGAAAGTTAGACCACATACAAGTCTAAGTGAGGTTTCATCCTAAAACCAATTGTTGATAGGTAGGTAGAGGGGGGTGTTAGGAATCCCACATCGAACAACTATGAGAGCATTTAAGAATTTATAATAGTGTGCAAGCCTCCTCCTCTTGAGCTAGTTTTTGGGAGTAAGTTAGGCCTTTCTAACAAGGTTTGCTCCAGAAAACATCTTTTATAATTCTCTACAAAAACCTTTGCTCCAGAAAACATCTTTTATAACCTTCTAGAGCATTGTCGAATCTTGTAAAAGGTTATAAAACTTTGCTTAAAAAACAATGTGAAGATCATTATGAAATCTTATAGAACAATATTGTAAATAGTAGGTTTGACGTTGGGCTGGCTTAGGCTTGAGCCCGATTCGAGTTTCTATCAAGCCTAAGACCCGTGGCCCTAGCTTGAATCTAATTAAATGATATCAAATTAGGATTAAACATGATTATATCTGTTAATTTAAAATTTAAAAGGAATATCGTTTTAGTAAATACGATATTATTTTATTTGACATTTTAAAGTATCATTGGATAGCTTGAATATCTCCTCGGGTCAAACCCAAAAATTTTAAAAATATCCGAGTTCGTTTTGAATTGTTCGATTAACTCAGGATCGATCTATTACCTTTGGTTCAGCGGGACCCATTGATTTTGGCTTTGGGTCTAAAGGATTATGTTGGGCAAAAGTAGAATTATTCTATTTTAAAATTATAACAAAGTATTTTTGAATTAATGAGTAATAAGAACAGTATTAAAAAAATTACTTAAATTCTAGGGTTATTTCTGGAAATTAACCAATGCAGCGAACGGAAATAACACCAGTCTCAATGTTACCAGTGACAAACGCTATTAAATTTCGATAGTCCAGCCCTTCACATCCTCAATAACACCAGTCTGAATTCCCAGGAGAGTTGAATACAGTTGATTCGAGAGGGATTCAAGACCTGTTCTGAACTCAATTCTGCAATCCAACATGAATAGTAAGAGATACTACATAATTCCAGACACGCCAAGAAACAATTAAAATTAAAATGGTACTCCTCTGTGCTCTAAGAAGTGATGATTGATCAAGTAGTTGCAATTACCTATTGGTTTGATAGGTAACGCTGCCCACCGGCGCAACAACTACGGCGGTTCCGGTGCAAAAAACTTCATCAGCATTCATCAATTCGTCTATGGAGATAACACGTTCCTCGACCTGACTTTTTGAAGTTTCACAATGTTACGTGTGAGATGAACAAAGGTTCACAATGTTAGCAATTCAGATTTTACCTTATAACCATTATGACGAGCAATGTCGATAATGCTTTTTCTAGTGATCCCTGGAAGGATAGTCCCATTCGTAGCAGGAGTAGAAATAACGTCACCCTAATTAAATAAAGAATGTCAGGCACAAGGTCTATCTGAAACCGAAGATAAATAAGTTTAATATAAAGAGAAAATAATATGTACTTGTCGAACGAAGATTTCGATCGGTTATATGTTTGAAAGATAAGACAATACCTTTACAATAAATATATTAGAACAGGTGACCTCCTCCAAGTATTTCTTTTCCACAGAGTCGAGGTACAAAACATCAGAAAATCCCCTACTCTTAGCTCTACCTGATGCTTTCAGACCCTACAAACAAAGAAGGAAAAGAAAAATCAGAGGTAACAGCCAGTTGGAACAGTAAACACGCTAGATTATGGTATTAAACATTAACTAACTTGGGCATAGTTGCTTATTGCTTTTACGAATCCAGTTCCACCACTTGTAGCTCGGTGATATTCCTCCTCAACGTACAAGTCCAAAGGTGCAATGCCACTCTGTGTAGGAAAATTAAATCATGCATATTTGAACCTGTGAGTTGGTGAGCTACCTGAACTTTTAGTTAGGAATAGATACACACCTTGAAGTAATTGCCAACAGGTGCCGCATATACCAGGAATGTGTACTCAGGTGCTGGTGCCAATCCCAGAACAGGACCACTTCCCATGAGCAGAGGTCTAATGTATAAAGACCCTTTGCCTGGAGGAGGAACCTGTTCAATACGTGGGCAAAGTACTTAGACCATATTATTTGCATTGTACACAATTGCATACTCTCAAACGAAACAGAGATATTACCCAACGTTCATTAGCAATGGCAGTTTGTTTCACGGCATCAACAAATTGATCAACTGAGGGACAAGGCATGCACAGTCTCTCAGCTCCAATTTTCATGCGAATGGCATTTTGATCCGGACGAAAGAGAAGAAGGTTTCCATTTTCTTTTCTGTACGCTTTTGTACCTTCAAGCAATCCCTGAACAAAAGTTAACGCTTTTGCTCAGCATGTTCAAAGAGTGGCTCCATAGAAGTCAAGGAAAAAAGAAACTAATGTAGCTTGCCTGGCCATAGTTTATGACTCCTGCAAAGGGACTTAGTTCAATGTTCTGGTAGCGAGTAAGAAGGCCTTGCTCAAAATGCCCTTCCTTAGCGCATTTCGTCGTGTACATGTAGTCAGTTGGCATAAGACCAAACCCAAGGTTATCCCAATCGACATCGACACGCTCATCCACATCACTGTCGTCCATTCAGAAAGATTATGAATAAGACTAAAGACCGAGCACTTGTACAAAAGCAGGAAACAAAATGCAAATCAGTTTCTGTTGTCTGGAACAACAAAGAAAAACCTGTAGGCAGATGATTCACTTTCTTGTTGCAAAGGAGATGCAGCAGGAGAAGTGTAATGAGAGTAGGCTCCAATCTAAGAACTTGCATAACATGATATTAGTGAATGAGTACTTGTAAATAAACTCACTCAAAGAAAGTACGATCAAACAGGAGCAACCTTTGATGAAAAAGAGCCAACTCTCAGAGGTCGAGCCAGACTGCATAAATTCGCACTTCTTTGAACCATTGTTGCCGCCATCGTTGATTTCCTTGATTCTTAGTTGCAAGTAGTTGAAAGCAATATAAATACAAGGAAAACAACTATTGTAATAGGTGGCTAGCGGCTGTAAATGAAGTCGAAGGCAGCCTATATTATCCTACAACATCATTAACTGAAGACAGTAAATTTTCAACTACTTCCCTGCTACAGAGATTAGGACATCATCAATATCTTCTCACCGCAAGATATAAACAGCTCGCTTGAAACAGATGAAAACAAGATTCCAAATATGTTCGTGCCTCAATGCATACTAGATTATGGTGTTCGAGGTCTGGAGACTGAAGCTATGCACATGCTTGCTACAGAAATGGATCTTTAAGCTGTACTTGGCAAGGGTATTTAGATTTATTTAGTCACACTTAGGCAAATCTTACAGTGTGGTTGAGAGTGAGTGTGCTTATGTTGTCTCGGATGAGCATGTCTTTTCCTACGAGTTGATGCGATGTTTTACTACAATTAATGTAAAAGAAACACCTCCTTACTATTACGTTAATTCAACAATTTCAAGCTGACGATAGTATTACAATTGTGAGAAAGTACGAGGGGGTCAAAGTAACCAGGCGCAACTAAGGCGACGTGATATCTGTGAAATTTGGTAATTATTTTTCTGTATATATATATCACACCTTTTTCTTAAAATATAGATAATATTGTAATCTTAATTTAAATTAAATTATTTATTATAAATTATTTTTCATATATAAATTGGTCTTTTTCATTTGTTATGTAAGATTTACTTTTTATTTTTAATTAATATTTTATATGTCAAAAATTATTACAAACTCATATTTTATTCACAGTTTATAAATATAGACTTTGAACATCTTGTTTGAAGTATATATTAATTTAAATTATTGTTCGAATATCAAATTTTACCATAATAATAGCTTTTATAATTGGTTTGTAAAAAATTATAAATATTTTTTTTTAAAGAATGAGTGATTTATGTATAAAAAATTGGTATCTTAATTTAAAATATTAAAATAATAAATTATTTGACATGACATTTATTAATTATTTCAAGAACATCTTACCCCAGTTCCTCGACAGTGATTACTATTTTTCAGGCTGATAATGTGATTAAAATTCTCAAGGACTAACACCACCTTTTTCTGCTGAAGTTCGAATGGCAGAACTCTTATTCGGAACTCACCCAGACCGGGTGTTTCACCCTGTTCCACCTTTTTAGACCCGAACAGCTTTATACCTACAGACCACGGGGACGCGATCACCTGACTCAATTCTCATATTATTATGCGGATGAGAATGTGAGATGACTGAAATAAAGTTGGATAAGTACAAGTGACACAGTAATCTCATTTGCAGACCATGTGTTCAGGTGATCTCATTTGCAGACCATGTGTTCCCGACAGAACTATAATCGTAAAGATAGTACCACAGCTTTTTTGTGCTGTAAGCGATCCGGTGTTCTGATACGATAACGGGATAATGTATCTTATCAAATAATGAAGTTGCGACCACCGACAAGGCCAAACTTTCCAGTTTCCATGTCATGTGAATTACATGTTCTTTTTGATAATATTAAAAAGTCTAGCTACTAGCACACTGCAGCGTATTTGCTTCTGAGATCAGGATGAGATTTCATAAATTATTGGTTTCCAACTCAATCACATGGTTATTAGACGAAGTCAAGTAGAAGAAGTCAAAAGCAGTTGTGATCATATCAGGTTTATAACTGCAGTTGTGATCATATCAGGATTATCTCCTATAATGAAGGAGTTAGTTTTGTACATGATCTCCAAGACGCTAGTCAAAATCTATCTATAAAAACATCACACTGTACATTAATAAAATCAATGAAAAAGAGTTCAAACTCAATATGTCTTTATCTATTTTTCCACCTTTGCCTATTTTTCCTTATCTGTTTAACATAGTATCAGAGACATTATTGTGATCCTGCGAAGGACTCCATTGGCTTAACATCATCTGCCATAACCGAAACCATCAACTATGAGTGTAAGCAGCCCTGATCCTTCTTCTTCTTCAGCTATGTCTGAGGCCACCGAAATCCTGTCAAACCAAATAGAGAAACTGTTGAGCCAGAATACTGGAAACGACAATGTCAATGTGTCAGTCAAATTGAACGACCATAATTACTCCCTGTGGTCCAAACTGATGCTCCTGGCAATTGGAAAGAAAGGAAAATTGGAATACATCAATGGTGAGATACAACCACCGGCAAGAACAGCGGACATGTTTCGAAAATGGCAACAATCAGATCTGCAAGTTTTTTCCTGGATAATCGATGCAATCGAACCTGACTTGGTGGGGCAGTTTATTCAATATCCATCCTCCAGGGAACTCTGGGTAGGGCTTGAAAAAACCTACCAAAGTGGTGAAGGATCCCTGCAAATCTTTGATCTAATAACCAGAGCAAACAACCACAAACAGAACCAGATGACTAATGAAAAATATTACAGTAGCTTCCAGCGATTTTGGCATGAGTTAGACGCAAGAGAACCAAATCCCATGCACTGTGCCACAGACATTACAATCTTCAACAGGATTAAGTGGAAGAATCGGTTATACCAGTATCTAGCTGGCATGGATGAGAAGTATGACACCGTAAAAAGGGATTTGTTGAAACAAGACCCTTTACCCTCCGTAGAAGAAGCCTACGCTACTGTTCGCCAAGAGGCCGCCAGGATGGTGATTCTAAACCCTTTGCCAACAAGTGACTCTAGCGTCGGTCTGACATCATCGGGTGGAATTGGTTCGGGACTGGCCGTGAAAGGAGGAGAACAGAGGCCGCGATCGGACTTCACAAAGCGGGAAGCCACTGGAAAATCCACCGCTGACCGGTCGGAATCTACCGGATCTTCATACCAGCGTCCAGATCGGTCCGGTTTAAAGTGCTCTCACTGCAATATGACCGGACATATCGAGGAGGAGTGTTTCCATATTGTCGGTTTTCCAGAATGGTGGACGAACAACCCAAAAAGAAAAAATCGAAACCGACAGTCTCGGTCGGGTAAGGCGGCCACCACCACGGGTAACCCTGTGGCCACCGGCGGCGGCGCCATGGACACTGGCGAACATGGAGCCTTTGTCGCGGCAGGTTTTGGAAGAAAGGAGGGTGGCGGCTCTTTGACGGGGACGACTGGTGAATCAGGTATAGGGTTTGGGGTTTGTACTTTATCCCCAAATCCTTTAATTTCTGGCCCCACGTTTTTTAAAGCTGACAGTTTTTCTGATAATTGTAGTCTAAATTTCCAGAACACCACCAAACCTCATAAAACCGCCTATTTTGTCCAAACACCAAATAATCCGAAATGTCCTCGATGGCTCTTTGATTGTGGAGCTACCGATACAATGACCTTTGACCATACAGATATTCTAAACCCATCACCACCTCAAAAAGACCAAGTCCAAACCGCCGATGGTAATTACGCATCTGTTCAAGGTGCAGGATCAGTAGAGCTTTCCCCCACACTGAAACTATCTCATTGTCTATATGTCCCGTCACTCACCTGCAAATTGCTATCCGTAAGCCAAGTAACCCGAGAATTGAACTGTAGAGTAATTATGAACCCTGGTTTTTGCTTATTGCAGGATATCCAGACTCAGGAGATCATTGGGCGTGGCACTGAGCAGGATGGGCTCTACTACGTCGACGAGGTAGCTCACACAGGAACCGCCCTTTTATCTAAAACCATAAACCGTCAGAGTTGGCTTTGGCACCGGCGTCTAGGTCACCCGTCTCCTGCTTATTTTAAAGTACTTTTTCCTCATTTATCCAATAATGATTCCTGTGATACGTGTATACTAGCAAAGAGTCATAGGAAATCTTTTCTTTCTAGTAACACTCGTGTGGAACATGCCTTTGATTTAGTGCATTCGGATGTGTGGGGTCCAGCCCCGAACTCTGGAAATAACATGTTTAAATTCTTTTTGATCTTTGTGGATGATTGTACTCGTATGACTTGGGTCTACTTTCTTAAACACAAGTCTGAAGTTCCTCAGAAATTTGTCCATTTTTATACTATGATTCACACCCAGTACCAAAAAGCCATAAAGATCCTTAGAACTGATAATGGGGGAGAATACGTCAATCAGAC
>JAOTBA010000002.1:3771379-3803535 GCA_025629845.1 Erythroxylum squamatum
AATGCTCTTGGATTTATTTCAAGTAATCGCTTTTGAACCCCTTGGTGTTTTCCCTTCATATTAGAACCATTGTCATAACCTTGACCCCTTACATTATAAACATTAAGATCAAGAGAATTAAATGCATTGAATAATTCATTGAAAAATCTCAATCCAAATGTGTCATCTACCTTTAAGAACTCTAAAAAGTACTCCTCTATTTTATTTTATTATTGGACATATTCACACATCGTACTAGCAAACTCATTTGTTCTTGATGACTCAAATTTGCGATACAATCAAGAATAATAGAAAAGTATTTTGCCTCTTTAATGATCCTTATGATAATGTTATGGGCCAATATAGAAATCAACTCATTTTGAATTTTGTGACCAAGATAATGATGATGAATTTCATGATTTTGAATACGTTTAACATGATCTTGCATTATTAAATCAAATCCAACAATCATCTCAACCAACCCTAAAAAATTATCATTACTATCTTGGTGAAGTTTCTTATTGGATCCTCAAAAAGCCAAATTATATTTAGCAAGATATTTCACAACAAAAATTGTTCTTATCAAAACTTGTCTACGTTCTTTCTCCTTTACAATTTTTTGTTGCAAATTTTTATCAACTGTTTGATTTTTGGTCAATATTACTCTTAATTCATTCCAAGTTCTCATATTAGTCATATGCTCAATGCAATTCTCATATTCTTTGAGTCTCTCACTATGATGCTTCCAATCTCTAAATCCATCATTTGCTAATACACTTTGTTTGCTATTAGATTTGAACAACTTATAACAAAAACAATATACTTTATTTATATGTTTAGAATAAAACAATCATTTTTCTATCTTTAATCTCTCCATTACTCAAATTTCTATAATAATAAGAATATGAAAAATTTCAAGAGGTATTGTCTAAAGAAAATACAAAATTCAATTCTCTTACAGGCCTTTTTTTAACTAAAATTTCCTTTGCTTTATTATCAAGATTATCTCAATTTCTAGGATCATAAGTATCCAATATAGGGGTTACTTGCTCATCTGCCTTAATATTTTCTAAAGTGGATGCATTTGATACATGATCATGCTCATTCAAATTTCTAATATTCTCATAATTATGAATCTCATCATTTAAAATTTCTTTATGTTATTTAAAACTACCTTTACCTAATTCCTCATGATTCTCACTAGAGGAGCCTCCACTTTTAATAAATTTATTAATTACTTTTTTTTGGGATTTTATTAACTATTCTACTTGTTTTCTTTTTTTCTTTTTTTCACTTCCAGACAAATACTTTTTAGACAACATAATGTAAACCAATTATAACACAATTGGACTAGAAAAAGAACAAAATCACCTATATGGAGTTGGAAGAAGTATGCAGGAACAACAGATGACCAATAGCTTGACAATATATCATAACGATATATCAATAGTATTATATCTATGATAGAGGAAAAAATAAAGAGCAAATTTTAATGATAAAGAAATACTAATTTATGAAATTACAAGAAATTAACATACTTAGGAGTAAATTATATTATAATTTATTAACTATTCTGACTTTTAACTATTTTAAATTTGCTAAGCCAAATATTATCCAATTTTGCAAGTTGTGGAAATGATTGAATATTATTTTGTCAATCAACTAGATAAAGGTCAAAATTATCAATAATTTTTATTAACTTTTAAGTAATAAAAAAATTTCTTTTATGGTAATTAACATATGGTAAATGTAGTATATCATATCAACTATTTACGGTATTATTTAATTATCAAGTAAATTTTATTATATTTTATTAAATTTTAAGTAATAAAAAATTTCTTTTATGTGAATTAACGTAATAGTAAATGTAGTATTATTAACAATTTATGGTATTATTTAATTTTTAGATAAAAAAGTTTTAAATTATGTCACTATCAAAAATAAATATTAATATATTATATCTGACCATCGGAAGGTGATGCTCGTTTTATTCCATTATTGAAATGATTAACATGGTAGAGTTACAATTTTAACTTACAAGAGGGCACAAACTGTTAGAGTATCCCATATTGACTAAACATGAAAATGTTAAAGAGTTTATAAGTGGTAAGGGCCAACTAACTAAATAACTAGTTCTAGTTATTTTGGCAATGGTTGACCCAAGTTCAATTCTTATTAATAGACTCTACACTCTACCCTTATTAAAAATTCTATTATGGTATCAGAGCAGGTTTGGTCCAAATTATTAATTTTTCAATTATTCGTTTAGATGTCTAGTCCCAACGGCCTGGTCCAGTTATTACTACGCTTATTTCAAGTGATAACTAGATGTCTAGTCCCATTAATTAGCAATGCTCCTCATTAATTAAAAGAGAGTTGACGTTAGTTTGGAAGCTGAAAAAGATTATGTAGTGGTTGGGTCGGTCATGCTAGGCCCAAGCCCAACCTTAGAACGGCATGCGAGCCGATCGACCCGTTCTCAGACGATGACCTAACCCCAACAGGTATTCACTATATAAGATCACTACCCCATCATGACGTAGGTATGACACTAGAACCCTAATACTCTCTATTCACAGTCACAACAACTATTACCAAATAACTGACTTAGGCATCGGAGGGGCCGACCGGCGATCAACCCCCGGTGTGCCTTTATTGTTTTTGCAGATATTCCTTGGCTGAAGCTAACCGAACTCATGGATCCAACAACGGTGCCCAACCTTAGCAAAATCATACTGAACCAAAATATAATAAAAATTTTGATCCAAAATATTAAGCTAAACTTTTAATCTGTTTAAAATTTAAAAACAAGTTATTGTCAATACTCAATCATTGTCATCATCGCCTTCCTCATCTTCACTTATTGAATTTGTCTCATCTGCATTCATAAAAATAAATAGTTAAAATAATATTGATTTAATTCAAAATTTGATTATATCAAAATTAAACTATCAAGTCAAACCCTGATCATCTTTCAATTAGGCATGGTTTCAAATTCGTCTATCACGTATGAGTTTAAGTTGTATTATATTGTGAATGTAGTTTCTTTATTATAAATATAATCATAATTATTATTGTATTGTTCATAATAATAATTATTAGTATTTGCAATTAGAATATAATTTACATTTCATAATTTAAAAGTCTTTTGTATGATAGTAGACTAAATTCTTTTTCTTTTAACATATGAATAATTTTTGTAAGAAGTATAATCACAAGCTTTAAAAATGTTATCGTTTTGAAAGGAAAAGATATTAAAATTTAAAGAATTTATATATTAAATTTATTTTAAGTTATTTGTTTTAAATATGTAATAAATTAAATGTATATTAAATATGTGATCTATAAAATCTTGAAGAAAAGTTTATGAATAATTCAACATGAATGTACCCTTAAAATTGTAGACACCAACTATTTCAACCCATAGACCTGATCTTATTCGGATGTTTTTGAGCAAATACATAATATAAAATTGTGTTTATACGAGTATTCTAAACCCTCCCTTCAGTTATTCCTATTCCTATCTATCCCCTGGATGAGCCACATTAAAGCCAGTTGCGTTGGCTATCTGTAGCTAAGGAAACGCGCGTACATGTAACCAAACAGAGGCGATCTTTGCCTAAAGTAACCCTAATCAAACACTGTGTAAGGCCGCTTTCAGTTCCCTTGTCAGCTCTCGTGTAGTGAGGTAGACTTGTCTCTAAATCTGATAACTATTTTTAGAGAAAGTGTATTGTGTGGCAAGACTCTTATTGTAAGTGTTTTCATTCTTCTGTTACGATCTGTAGTTATCAAGCCTCAAAACATTATATCACAAGTAAACGGCAAAATCAAGAGATATCAATTTCACGTTCAAAGTCGGTTGTGCGTATTGAAATTATATTTTTCAAGTTCTAATTAATCATTAATTTTTTTTCTTTTTAGAAAATTAAAGATTCCAATGAGTAATACATGCTTTTAAAGTTTGAAAAGTATCTTGACAAATTAGAAATAAAACTTGTTATCTTTCAAATAGAGAAGAAATAATGGTATGGACGTTATAATCAAATTAAAAATAGAACTTGGTCTTTTCCAAACGGAGAAGAAATAATGATATGGAAGTTATAGTCAAATTAGATTTTTTATTTATAAACTAATTAATTGAATTTATTTTTATTTATTGTGAAGGAAACAAATATCTGGAAGAATAGTAAGAAAAATTTACTTCAAAGAGTTTTGGCTTAAATTAGTACGTAGTAGTTTAGGATAATTGTAATAAATATAACTGTCTTCGATATTAAAATTTTCAATTTTATGTATTGGAAATTAGAATTTTATTTATTTCGGTGATTTTTATATGTTTTTATATATACTAATAATTTTTATTTGCTTGTGTGACAATATCTTTGCAGTAAAATCCGTATCATTTGTGACAATTTCTATCTTATGGCCATCGATGCAAAAGTTTTTATCAATTAAGCATTTAAATTGTTAAATTTAATAATATTATTTGTCACAAACACGAACACATTAGTGATAAATTTATTATAACATATAATCTTTATTTAGTGACAACATTATTATAACATATAACTTTCATACTTGTGACGAAGAAGTATTAATGACTAAAAAGTAATAGACACTAATAAAAAAAGCACGAGTGACAACTATTTTGTCACTATTTTCAATTATTTTAGTGGCAATAATGTTGTCACAATAAAATGAAATATTGTTACGACTTTATTTGTCATTACTTTATATTGTTTTTGTCGACAAGATTGTTACAAATATGTAAAGTTACTGTTACCATATAGTTTTGTCACATATTCTATAGTTTTTAGTGTTAGTATTTTTGTTACACAATTGTTGCATAATTGTGACCATTTTTCTAAAATAGTCACTATTTCATTAGTGACAGGAGGTGATGACTTTAAAAATTGGACACTATAGATAGTAGTGACTAATATTACTACTTTTAGTGACAACTTTTGCTTTCACTAAAAATACAATTTCTTATAATGAATACAAAAAACTATATCAAGTTTATTAAAGAACTCATTCATTTATTTAACCATTTTCGTTAAATGATAAAGGTATTTTGGCTTTATTAGCAATTAACGATACATTGGAACCTTTTCAATCTTAAAATATGTTCTAAGTAAAATGTACCTTTATTAGGATTTACTTCTAAAGTTAGTATCCATATAAATTTGAACTCAAATATCAACTCATGCATAAAACAATGGACATCCTTGCTTCTCAATTATCATATATCTCAAATACTAAACACCTTTAGTACATTATCTATATACTTGGACCAGAATAGGTAAACAACTTCCAATCTATTTCTATAGATCTAATTCTCATAATTAAGTTGTTATTTTTTCATATTCAATATGAATTGTTTTTGGATAAATATATTTTCGACAATTGAAAATATGAGTTATTGTTCTCTTTAAGAATAGTATGTCTTTATGTACCCCTACTGAAGAGGACAATTATATTCTCACTAACCTTTTTTTAGAAATAATAAATTCAAAATTATCTCCGAAATAAACTATTTAAAATCATCATGAGAGTGAATATTTCAATGTTTCATAACCTTTCAATTATACATAAAATGTATCAACAAAAGCACTAGTTCCAATTAAATATATTATTATCAGATTTAAACTTTTCAAACCTCATCTCTATCATACTATTTATCATAAGAACCATTATCTTATAAGTGTTCATTGAAACAAATAATTTGTTTAATGGGTTTGTAAGATTATATCCAACCTTTTAGATATCTAATTACTTTTTTTTAAATCTAATTTAGTTTTAAAGTTGGTGGATAATATACACTTCAGCTAAGCATCACAAATCCCTATATTATTAACTTTGGCTCTTTCAAAGTCTTAAAGTTTCACATGTAATATGAAATATTGTTAATTGATCTAATAGGAACTAATGGATGTAAGTTGTAGTATTAAGCATAACCATAAAAGAAATAACGTCGCATTATATTATACGTATCTCTTTGTATATTCCTCCTTACATAAATTCACATTACTATGAAATTTAATTCTAGAAATATCTATTAAGGAATCTCATTCTTTATAGATAACCCAAAAAAGTATATTTCACCACATCAATCTCATCAAATTACTTCAGTGTTTTAAATGCTTGCTTTCTACTTAAATTTAAATTATTTGAACTTTTCAAAATTGTAAATTAATATCTCATTTAATACATGTAATAATATCATTAAAAGTCATTAGTATTTCTAATGAAATATAAGAATCGTCCTTTTATAAATTGTTATCACATCTAGCACATCACATATGAAAGATTTAACAACTCAATACCATCATCATTCTTTCACCAAAGAGTGATTTGTTTATTCCTCAACTTAACAAGTTTCATATGATTCATAATCAAAATGATACATATATCCTTGTATTTAACTTTATGATTCTTATTATGTTGATTGATTTCACCAATATGACTTTAAAGGATGGTTTTGGTTATTCAACTTAGTATTCTTGTCACTTAAGTAAAGCATAAGTCTTATTCGATCCAACGTATACAAATTATTTGTATAAATATTCTATTTCTTTTCATGCCTTAAACATCGTAATAATGTTGAATCTAAATTTAATATCAAATACTCATAAGCATGTATTAGAAATATATATGATCTCTATCATATTTCATGTAAGAAAAGTCATGCAATGATTTTTCTTCTAATGAAAGTTATTATCATACTATACCAAATGCCTTCAATTGTAGTCTATATTTATGCTTTTAATAGACTAAATTGAATTAAACAATTTTATCAAGGTAGTACACCTTTTAGTCTCTACTTTATGTAACATCTTCTATCGTGTTATCATGATGTCGACGTATATTTTATATGATGTTAGTTTATAAGATATTAGTTAATTCAAAATGTTAGTATATATTTATTATCTATATGATTTTGAAATATCTAAAAAATGTCATTTTAACTTGTTTTCCTCTTTTCTTATAATTTTGTTATATTAAATTATTTATTTGAGTCGTTTTAATTAATTTAAATTGAATTTATGATTTGAGTCAGTTATATCAGTATCATTTGATTAGTTCACGTATAATATTTAAATCATATGTGTTCCGATGCTATTTTAATATAAATTTAAAATTAGAAAATTAATAATAAAAGTTTTTCTAACAAATTTTAAAAATTAAAAAAGTTAAACTTACTTAAATTTCATTGAGATTTCTATATATAATTATTATATATATAATATATATCATTATCATGCCCGTAATTATTTCTATATATAATAATTATATATATATAATAATTTATTGTAAAAATGAAAATAATTTAAAATTATTAATTATTAATTATTTTATAAAAATTGAATTATTTTTTAAATTGTTATTTTTTATATTCCATTTTATTTTACATTTAATTAGACTTTTAAATTTTACATTTAATTAGATTACAAAACATGATTAAACTGTATTTTGAGGACAATATGTAACTGATGATACGTTGATGCAAGCAAACACTAGAGCATTTTTTTCTTCAAGAGCTGTTGGAAAGAAAATACTGAAATATACTTAATTTTGAACATTTTGTCATCATAAATGGATACATAAATTAAATATAATTAATTAAAATATATTAACATTGATGTAAAACCAAAATTTAACAAATTTTTTTTTTCAAGATTTTAAAAAACTAACTATTATTAATGGTAATGATAATCATTTATTCATCATAACTAATCATCATAATTATAATGATTTATATTCATTATCATTCCTCACTATATTCATTATAAATGATATTACCATTGTCCCATGGGAATCAAGCACCGTCTAAAAGAAGTTTTAAACCTTTTTATTTGATTCATAGTGACAATGAGGTCCTCCTATTTCAAATATTTCTAGTACTAGATGGTTTGTTACATTTGTAGATGATTGTACTTGGGTTACTTGGCTTTACTTACTCAAACAAAGATCTAATGTTAGCATTGTTATCCCTACATTTCTTTCTATAATTCATAATCAATTTGGGGTCAAAATTAAGAGTTTTAGGTCAGACAATGCTAGGGAATACTTCAACCACACAATGACTCCATACTTTCAAAAGCAAGGGATTATTCATGATTCTTCTTGTGTTGACACACCCCAACAAAACGGTGTGGCTGAACGCAAAAATGGGCACTTACTCAGTGTGACTAGGGCCTTACTTTTTCAAGAAAATTTTCCAATTGGGATCAGGCTATCCTCATAGCTACTTAAATGATCAATAAACTGCCATGTCGAGTTTTATCTAATAAAAGTCCCATAGAGGTTCTCAACACCTTTTGTCCATAGTTTTGAAGTTCTAATGGACTCATTCCTAAGGTGTTTGGTTGCAGAACCTTTGTTCACATTCATAGTCACCAAAGAGGAGAATTAAATCCCTGAGCACACGTGTGTTTTCGTTGGTTATTCTTCTACACAAAAAGGCTACAAATGCTATAATCATCTAACGAGAAAACTTTATAATTTAACTGATGTGACTTTCATAGAACACCGACCATACTTCAAGCAACCCAAATTTCAAGGGGAGACTACATCCCTACAAGAAAATAGTATTTTTGATAGTACTTGTACCCTTGATTTCCCTAGTTGTCCAGTAAAGTCAGTATCACTTTCTGGTTCTCCATCAAAGTTTGTTCCTTTATCAAATCAAAGTCCATCATCAATTCCTACTTTTGCAGAATCTAACTCGAATCCATCCCAAGTTCCTAAAACTATATCTTCTGAAGTTCGAAATCAAGTTATTCATAATATTCCAAGATTTTCACAAGTATATACTTGGAGGACGATTCCAGATTTGCAACTAGTTCAAGAATCCAACTCGATCTTTGACAAGAACCCCACGGTAAGATCAGATCCAACCCTAAGCACACAATCAATAGAACCATTTAGTGATGACATGCGCCTTCTTATAGCTATCAGAAAAGGCAGTAGAGAATGCACCAAAAGACCCATGTGCCCATTGTCTCACTATGGGTCACTTAAGAATCTACCACCAAATCATAGAAATTTCATTACCAACCTCAACACCATTTTTATCCCTACTACCGTATCTGAGGCATTGTCAAAAATAGAATGGAGAAATGCCATGAAAGAGGAGATGGTTGCTATAAAAAAGAATCAAACTTGGGAGATTGTGGAAAGATAAATGAGGAAGAACATTGTCGGTTATAAGTGGATTTTTACACCCAAGTATAAGGCTGATGGATCACTTAAGAGATATAAAGCAATGTTGGTGGCTAAGAGATATACTCAAACTTATGGGCTAGACTATCATGAGACATTTGAACCTGTGGCAAAAACGAACACTGTTAAGATTTTACTATCCCTAGCATCACATTTTGGTTGACAACTTTTACAAGTTTGCAAGTTTACTATCCCCAGGGATAAAGTTTGCAAGTTGAAGCAGGCCCTTTATGAACTAAAACAATCACCAAAAATATGGTTTGTAAGGTTTACCAAAGTTGTGAAAACATATGGATACCAACAGAGTCAAGGTGATCATACTCTTTTTATAAGCACTCGTCTGTAGTAGGAGTGACAAGACTTCTTACGTATGTGGATGACATCATTGTCAGTAGGAATGATGAATAGGAAAAACTAAAACTGAAACAACAACCGGTCAAGGAATTCGAGATAAAGGAGCTTGGGAGGCTGAAGTACTTTCTAAGTATTAAGTGACATACTCCAGAAACGGGATTTTCATATCCCAACAAAAATATGAAGTTGATTTATTAAAGGAGGGAAAAATGGATGTAAAAATATGAAGTTGATTTATTAAAGGAGAGAGGGAAAATTGGATGTAAGCCGATATCTACACAATAGAAGCTAATCAAAAACTCTGGAGAAGCAAAAGAACCTCCTGTGGATAGAAAAATGTACCAGAGGCTTATAGGTAGGCTCATCTGCAAATACTCGACCAGACATAGTATACTCCGTAAGTGTAATTAGTTACAATTGCTCAAGGCTTGTGTGATATGTTGCGGCTAAAGATTATCCTAAACGTTTTAAAGAGTCAAGTGGAAAGGTCCTATAAAACTCTACTGTTATAACAAATCTACTATCAATATTGCTCCTATACAATATGATAGGACTAAAACATATGGCATTTCATTAAAGAAAAGTTAGAGGAGGGACTAGTGTGCCTATCTTACGTTCCAAGAGGGTACCAACTTGCAGACATTCTTAGCAAAGGGTTGAATAACTCTAATTTCCATGATAATACAACTTGAGAGGAAGCGTCGAGATATATATTAGCTGTAAATACTATTATTATTTGAAAGATATTAAGGGTGTTAATAATATCCTTTAATTTGAGAAATTTTAGTTAAAATTTTGTGTCTAGATTAGGTAGTTTCCTATTCTGTATCTAAGACTTATTGCATACATTCTGATTCATCGTAAACTCAAAACAGCCTCTCAATCTTCTTCAAGTACCACTCATGTTACATTTTTTAGGAGAAAATTATATCATTGTAGATTAAAATGTGTATGTTAACAGCAAAAACAATTCTTTCCCGCATATTCAAGAAGACATGTTCTCAGGATTAAACATGGTTCGTACATTCCATAAAGGAAAATACACGACATATCCGAATAATAAACACAAAAGCGTGACAGGCAATGGAGTTCTAAAACATCCAAACCACCATCCAAACATGTAAAATATGATTCAATCCCCAATCATACATTAACTGCTCACCATACACACTTAGCACCAAAGCAGTAGTATCCGCACAAAGAGAAATGCAATCACAGTAAAATTGATTCATCGATAAATTATAAACCCTTCTCTTCTGCATTATCCATATCCCTCTGCAACCACACTTTCATACACGTTCACATAGGAAAGCTACCAACCAGAACTTGAAATAAAGTTTTCTATAATGCCAAAGCAAAACTAAGAGAGTCTAAATTTGATAAACAAGACAGCAACAATAACGACGACGACGACGACAAGATTTGTAACGACAAACACGATAAGCTATGTAGTAAAAAAGATTATACAGTAATGGGCATTTTGTGGTGAGAAAAACAAAAATAGTATGGTTTTATATATAGGTTAGAAGACATTACCCAAGTCTTGCAATTAATATTACAGGGCTTAGTTTGCTAGACAAGGATTGTTTATGGCCCTAGACGATAGGGACCATCGCCCATGTAGTGGCCATCCATATAAAGAGCTGCACTTTGTGGGTGTAGACCATCCATAACCATGAATTGCATGTCTTCTGAGGGCTTCCAATGCCTTTTCCTTTGATTAATGAACCAATTGTTTATTTGTTTCTGGTCTAAACCAGTTGATTCTGCCAATGCCACCTTTTCTGTCTCCTGTTAGGTACATTACCAAGAAAGTATGAATGTAGCCAATCGATCAGGCATACGCAATAATCTGTAAATTACGTGCTTCCACTATTCGATAAACCAAAGTTATAAACCAAGCGACAAGCTTTAATCAGGTATACACAATACAAGTAGCTTAATCTATCAATCAATTTAGTTTTGATTTAACTCTCCTTCACTAATGAATAACAAGTTTAAATAATAGAAAGGACAAACTTACAGAAGGATATGGCCACTTATAGTGTAGCTCCCACCAACTTAGGAGCTTCTGCCTAGCTTCTTTTGGCAGCTTGCCCTTTTTCTTCTTCTTAGAGAGTTCTTGTTTAAGACTACTTAAGTAACCACTGTATTTCTTTAAGAGGTGGTTCTTGAGCTCTCGATCTTCAGCTCGAGGATCAATCTCAGGCAATTCTGTTTCGCCTCCACTGTTCTCTTGATCCTCTTCAGACGAGACAACACCCTCAGATTTCTCATCTGCTCATTCAATCAAACAAAAAGAGGAACATTTTCCATGAATTAGATGAGTTTTAGTTCTATGAATTGTCCTAAATTAAATCTTCCACAGAACTATAGAGACCAGAAACACAAGCAATGAGAATAATCAGCTTCGGAATTGGGTATCAGTTAATGTTAAGAGCTCGCAGAAAGCTTTCACCAGCTTTCTACTGCTGACGCTTGAAGCTACCTGGCTCTCGACTGTAGTTTGGAACTTCAGTCAGCTTTCCCTATATATTTATCCACAAAGCAAATGTCGTTTCAACTTTTTTCCCTTTCTGTTATGGCTCACACACTTCACCATAAGTCAACTGAGAAATAGCATCTCCGTTCTCGAATCATGTTGAAGAATAGTGACTCAACTTACAGCTGAGGAGCTATTCACTAGTGCAGTTGAAGAACAAAATAGAAACAGGAAAAACCATGTAAAAAGCCAATGTGTATGCTGTAACATAATTATGTTGTTGGGGTTCCAAGTGCTTTCCTCAGTAGTGTCTGAAGTTTCTTTCATTTCCAAGAAACTTCTGCACTTAAATTCCAGATTCTAGAAGAACTAAAAAGGATAATTACCATTTGGAAAACCAAGAAATGGAAAGAAAAGGTCGAATCAGTAAGCCGTTGAAGGCTTTTACAGTCTTTACTCTCTTCCGTTTAATTCCCATCAGTCAAACATACTACTAATCCAATTCTCTACTTAACTCGAAGAAGGAACAAAGATTTCTTTCTTGGAACTAGCAAAACAAAACTTACATTTGCTTAACATCAGGAAGATCACTTCTTCTACCTCCATCTTCCACCATCAAAACAGACCCACCCAGATCGATCGCCTCCTCCGACCACTCTCTGTAGCCCTCTCCAAATTTTTCTCTCTAAATTATTACGACAATGCCCGAGTACTAGAAGTATATAAAGCTCTTAGAAATGTAGGAAAATCATTAGGAAAAAGAAACTGGGAAGTGATAAGAGAGGTTGGAAAGTGGATGAAGATAGCAAAAGGGTAATGGTCTACAGAAATTCATTAAGAACCAAGACCACGTTCTGGCGAGTCGTACAGGTTACATGGGGTAGCCTCGATTTGAACAGCATCCTAGGTTCTTCAGTTTGCAAAAGCAAATCAAACTTTGGACATGAAAAGCCTAAACTAACTAAGAAAATGACAACACTAATAATGTCATCAATATCGAAGTATGTACAGTATATCCCACAAAACCCATGTATGGATTCGGACCTATCAAAACTGGAACCCTCATAAGGGTTAACTTAAAATTTCAAAGAACTGAAAAAAAAATATATATATATATATATAGGTAGGTAAGAGAAATAACCATGCAATGTCATCATCTCTTGTTTCTACACAAGTGCCTTTTGCCTGTAGATTCGGGAAAAGTTTAACAATCCAAAGCCCTCGACTGTAGGCTCGTGATTAGGGTTTGTTAGGAGTAATACTATTGGAATGTGCAATCTCTTCCACAGCATACCTCACCGAGGAATCTTCCAGCATACCTCACCGAGGAATGGAAGAAATGGCTAATGACTGAAGGAGATAAGAACATAAAGGTTCTTTATTAATGTTTTGTTAGCAATCGGAGTTTGGACTGGTTATCACGTTTCTGCACTGTGCAAGTAAATCTAAATCCACTCTCAATCATGAAATGAACATATATAAATATAATCGAATTTTCTACTCCTTTCCATGCTAGGTGAGGCCCAGCTCTCTTCTCTCTTCCACCTCTCTCTATTCTCTGTTAACGAACAGGCCTTTGGTTTATTCTGCTAAATACTAGGAGAATTAAATATCAGTTAGAAGTATTCAGACTTTTAAGGTAGAAGGTCTACGTACCAGAATTAAAGATCCGTAGAGGACCATTGCAGATCATATTAAGCTGAGTTTCGATCCTACGCATGAAATCCATGGCTTCTTGTATGGGTCTCGTAAGCTCCTCCCGGTACTTCACTAGCATGTCGTGGTACGCTTCCTGTGTTTGTCGTTTCATATGTTTAGAAACATGTTACTAAACGGACCCAGATGAGAAAAAGAGGCTGATTTTAAGGTATATAAGCTGCTTAAATAGATTTAGAGCATTAAACTTCACCATGAACTGATCTAGCTCAGGGTCTTTCGAAGCATCCCTGGAATTAACTGAAGATCGCTGTCTTGATTCAAACTCCTGTCGAGCGGCCACAAGTCGAGCAACGATCTCAGGTGGAGCTCCGACCTTAAAGTGTACCAGAGACAAAAAGAGATAAAAGGTTCACCGACAAAACAACATTAAGTTTTTCGGGCACCAAGAGAATATGATATTCTTCTACATGCTTATACCTTTTGGCAATCCATGTAAACTTCCACAAGGTTAGAGTATTTAGGGTGAGCTATGATCTTGGCTTTGATGGCTTCAACTTCGCTGGAGCTTTCACTCCCTTGATGCTGGTTAACTGCATGATGCCCTCTCAATAGAGGGTTGTGAAATTTATGAGCATGATGATGTGAAGTGCTGGCTTCAGTCTTCACTATATGAGGATTTGCCTCAGATTGGAAACACTCACTTGATTGAAGATGAAAAGGACTTAAAGGCATCTGGGTCTGTTGATTGCTCACGTTACAGCCACTACTCGTTCTTCCATAAGGAGAAGAATTAGGACCAAGAATCTGTGAAGCGTACAAGAAATTACCTCTTGGAGTTGTGTTCTCGTTCATTTGGCTATACTCTTCCATCTCTAAAGAAATCCGAAAAGTAGTAGAAGACTACCAGAAATGACCAAAATAAAAACCAAGTAAAGCCAAAAACCCTAGAGGAAGGCCAATATGGAGAAACCCTAGCCACCTAGTCATCTACTGTCTTGGAGAGAGCGTGTCAAGAAACTTAGGTTTTCCATCTAATTGCATGTAAACGAAGAAATCTGATAAGTATTGGTTCTCGAAAGTTTTTAGGGAGATCTTGAGGTGAAGTTGCACCAAGACTTGGACTGGGACATACTAAGAGAAGAAGAAGATATATAGGAGATCAAAATGAACAAATATAGAGAGAAAGAGCTCTTAAGGTGGTATTGAAAAGCAGAAGGCGAGGATCACAGAGTCCAAGCTTTAACCGGAACCGGCAAGAGACTGCGATTCTTGGGTGCGTGACAAGACCTCCTTTCTTTAATACATAAATAAAGAAATGTTTAATAAATATAAAGGCAAAGATGGCCAAGTAGACGAGGCAACTTAGGTTGTAGATTTTTATTTTTTTCCTTCAATAAATAAATTATTATGATCATTTTAACTTTTAATAATTTAAATATAAGCCATTAAATTAATATTTTCTGTTTTTTTAAAATATAAAAGCTGTATAATATATGTATTATGATTTATAAAATAAATTAAAGCAACCATGATACTGTACTAATTAAGTTATATTTTTATATTTTCTCTTTTTGAAAATTGGACTGTTTTAGATTATGTGGCTCTCATTTATTATGGTTACCTTTTCTTTCACGGCTTTCTCATCTTTTTCACCCTATTCTATCTTTTCGGTTTTTGCACTTTGACATTCTATTCCTTTTACTTTTTAACATTTTTAATACCAACACTCCAATCCAAAGGTGCGAAAGACACCTACTCATTCGTAGCTTGTGCTTATGTATAAACCTAGTAGCAGGTTCATGTTGCTCTCGTACTATTGTATCTTGACCATGGGATGTGCCACTTTACCTAATCGACGGCTATTTATAGCCTTTTGAAACTTGTTAACATTCCAATCAGGTATTATTCATTAATTGGATGACCAGTTTTTTAAAGCATTGGCACGTTAAATAATAATTTTAACAATACTCTTCCTTATTTAAAATAAAAGTCGTTTTTAGAGAGATGCACATTTATTAAGAAAGTTAATAAAATATTTAATATACCTTTATTAATGACATGTTAAAGTACCTTGAAAATATATCCTACGTAATTAAGATGTGAAAGAAATTAAAGGGTAATTTTAGAAATAAGATCATAAGCATGCATAAAAAGTTACGAACGACACTTATTTTGAATAATTAAAATTTCTTTAAAACGACTTTTATTTTAAATAAAAAGAAGTATTTTATTTAGACCGGTTCGAATTATGCATATAATACTCGGTGTTCTATAAATATAATGTCAAGCTTTGACGTGTATAAAATAGTGTAATTAGACCACGTGCATCACTTACCATTTGTATGTTTAATTATAATTGTACCAATATCAAATTACAGAACAAGGATTTATATTCAAGTATCTGAAATTATTAAGTTTCACGTCTGATAATTATATTTTTAATATTTTAATTAAAATATAATAAATTTTTATTTTTAAAAATTTTAACAAATCAATCCTTAATAACAATAATAATAATTTTAACGATCGTCATAATTATGAAAATTATTTTATTCTCAATTTTTGTCTGTGTCTTTTCACATTTCTATTATTATTCCACGTCAACCCCCTCTAACCTTGCAAGGCAATGAAAAAGTTAGGATTTCATGTCAGATTATTAAGGAGGCGCTTGGTTCACAGAAGAAAATGAGAATAGGAATAAGAATAGGAATGAATATAGTAAGAAATGGAAATGGAGATAGCAACAATGAATTCCATTCCTCTAGTAATCTACAGGTATGGAGTGTTGCTGAAAATGGAGGAATGAAAGTGTTACTCCTGTTGATACCAAACAAGAATTTTTATTCTATACTTATAGATTTTTTCCCCGTTACCCTCAAACAAGCACCCCCTAAGATTCCATACTTGGGTGCTTCGATTATGAAATTGCTAACCAGTAATAAATCAGGCAAATTCAGGACAAAATGAAAGAGGAAATATTGTACTTTTTGTGCAGTATCAGCATACTAATTACAAGTTACATATTGTACTTTTTGTGCAGTATCAGCATACTAATTACAAGTTACGAACAGTACGAAATTTCAACGGTAAACAGTGAAACAAAGTCTGGATGCTCATAACCTGTACACGTACGTACTGTTTGTGATGACCTGTTGCAGGAAGACCACGTGTGGTGTACACAGAGACCTAGAGAAGAGAAGAGAAGAGAGGAGAGGAGAAGAGGGAGGGGAGGAGAGGAGAGAGACCGAAGACGCACACACAAACTATGCAAGTCACAGAGAGACAGACAGAGAGAAAGATATAAATGGTTCTGTGTTTTGGGTCTGTGCGACGAGGTATAGCTGGCGGCTATGTCCACCAATTGGTACCAAGACCCACCATCCAAAGGGTTTGCAATACAAACACTAACACCCCCGAGAGTCGCGCGCTACAAAAGGGTTTCGGTTTGTGGTGTGGGGGTCCAGATAGGTGAGACTGAGACTGAGAGGAGATGTGTCATTTGGTTTCAGATAAACAGAAGCGACCAGTTTCTTTTTCTTCTTTTCCCCTTTTCTTTTCTCTGCACCAGATTGGACATTTCCAAGTCATAGACAGCGAAGACCACCAGGGTGCTACTACTAGTCATTCACATTCAGGTACTCCTCACCCGTAATCAGTTGTCACTCACTCACTCCAGTTTATCACTGCTCGTCTTCGCCATTTCCCTATGCACTTTAACCTATGTGTCAACTATACATTCACATCATTCAGGAACTTCATCATTCAGACGACTACTACTTAAAAAACATAACATAATCAAAGCCACCTTCTTGCTTTTTTTAGTCTAAGACAGTTAGTTAGGTGGCTTCCAGGCTTTAAATGAAGTAGGTGAGGTCGCCATTATAATGGAACTCGGCTAAAACGTCAACTATATATAATTACGTTTCATATAAAGAGCTAGAGCACAAGAGAGCTAAAAGTTTTTTGATTTTGTTCTTCATGGTACAGTTATTGTCAAGTCGCATTCCGTGGTGAGCTTTAAAACCTAATAAGAATGCGGTTGGATTGACATTGGTTGCGGATTGATTTCCTTACCTCCACAGTTGAAATGTCCATTATTGGTGCTTCCCTTTTTGTAGTCAAATCATCATCTTCAATCATCATTTGAATGAGCTGTTCCTGTCATGTCACCCCATTCAAGTAATTGAAAAAGGACCCCCCAAGTTTGGCTACCCACAGCATAGCATGTTTGTTATTCACTGAACATTACTCCCACACTACACCCCATAGACATTTGCACATTACTCCCACGCTACACCCCATAGACATTTGCATCGACTTGGTAAATGTGAGGTGACCTTACACGAGTTCTCATTAGTTTCTGCTTTTTTTTTAAAAAAAAAAGGTTCAAAGTTAATTTTAAGTTCTAACTTCTTGCTCCTGTAAATAATTGAACTTTCTTGCACATATTTGCCTTGGTTTGATTTATGCATGCACGTAATGAAAAAATGGTGAAGTTTCAAGTGATAGTCACGCTTCCTCTCTTAATTAATTCAAGTATCTAACAAATTCATCACGTAATTTAACAGCACTGAAGAAATTGGCTGGTCTAGTTACAATTCAGCCTGCAATAATGCAGATCATAAACTTCCACATTATAACGTTGGCATGTGGGACTGAGACAAAGTGGACCACAGTTTAGTATCTAAATGAGATCTTTAAACACCAATTAAACAACCAGTCAAAAGCTGACGACAAGAATCCAAGGGGACGGAGTTGGCGTTTGATGTGCTCAACAACAAGGTAGCAATATCGTGGACTGCTTTTATCCAGGAACTTGGAAAGATTGCAAAAGCTAATACGATGATTTAGCTATAATCCTCCTTCCAGCTACTTGGAAATTTTTGTAAGAAAAAACGTTAAACATAAAAGCAAAGCTGTAACAACTGTCATTTGCTTTATTAGGTAAAGTATTACTCTCTTAGTGACAAATGAAGGAGGGAAAAGAGGTTAAGGTGTCATCAGCATATTTTCGAGTCAATAAAGAGTCCTTTTCCAGGGCAAAAGATGGACATAATGGATAGCTTAGTCTGAATTAAATAAGGGGAATACTATTACAAGCACTAAGTATTGACTAATGATTAGAAAGAGGTTTGTGGCTATAATTCAAGCTTTCCAAAGATATCTATCTTCTGCTTTTGTTTTTGGTTAACACACATAATAGAGGAGCAGCAGAAAATTTAGAAATCGTAATGTTGAAAAAGGAAAGTCAGCACTGTTTCCACATTGTCCCTCTGTCTTTTCTTCTGGACCAACTATTCACCATTTTATCTAAAAAGCTGCTTTATTTTAGCCGCATGCCATAGCCCATAGGCAACCCCTAGCATGACATTGGTCCGATTTTGGAAAACAACGAATTGTATTAGTAGGTAGTTAATCCTACAGTTAATGCCAAGCAGTTAGATTATTTCAGCTGATTTAATTAATAAATAATATTAAATATTTATTAAAAATATTTGGTAAAATTAATTATTTAATATTAATATTAATGTATAAAATTACTTATAATAAGGGTATGATTTTTAAAAAAATTATAAGGGCTTAAATATTTTATTTCTTAATGTTTCGTTGAATATTCTTATAAAAATTTAGATTTAGATATTTAACTTTACAAAAATTAAGTTTATAACTTTAATAAACAACAACAACAACAACAATAATAATAATAATCTAACGTTAAATTTTCTATTAATATGAATGATGTAGCGAGCTATATCATATTAGTATTTTTTATATAATATGTATGATTTTTATTATTTAATAAATTAAAAATATATATAATTATAGCATGACACAGATACGATATATAGTAGTTATATACTAAAAATACTAATCTGTTATAATTCTTTATGTTTAAAAACTTAATATTATAATATTTTTAAATATAAACTAGTATTTCAAAATTAAATAAGAATAAAATAGTTTAATTAACCTCTTTACTATATGCTTTAAAACTTCACGATATAATTGTACAATAAAAAAAACTAACTTTGAAAATACATAGAACAAAAGTAGAGAGTAAAGTGAAGGACAATACTCTCATTAGGCAAACAACTAATTCCAAAAACTCTTCTTATGGAATTTTTAAAAATCAATTTGTTAGAGTTAAATAAGCTAATCAATAAGTCATTCATCAACACATTAATAATTTTTTAAAATAGTCACAAATTTTTTATTAAAAAAAACTAAAAAATAACTGATAAACTACTGTTCGTCCAAAACCTCTATTTTTTTGTTTTATACGGAGCAGAAGCTCTTCAAAAGAGCGAGCGGTTCCCTTTACTCGTGAGCAATAAAGAATCATTTTTGCTATCAAATCCAGCATTCTTTTCTGTTACTGAGGATCTTCTACTTTAAGCTCTCCAATCTTAAGAGAATTTTACTGTATATTTCCCAAGGAATCATGCAAAGACAAACATATTCTACCAACAACAGATTGATGAATTGAAAGAATGGATATAAAATTCTAGGGTATATCATCTATTTTTGGGCAAAGCATATTTCCATGAAAGTACACGGTTCATTTCATCTCCTTTGAATATGCAAGTGGGTTTAGTTCTTATTCTTTGTCGAAGCATCAAATCCTTGACGAACAACTCTTTAATTAATGAAAAAATACAAAGTCAACTTTGTTAATCTGCTCTTACCTAAAGCATCCATGGCAATAACCGAAACAAAGATAGAGGAACAATCTTACGAGGGTAATCTGCTCTCATTCGTTAGGAATCCAACATCAGACAAATATAAGAGCATTTAACAATTTATAATAGTGTACAAATTTCTCCCTCTTGAACTAGCTTTTGGAGTGAGTTAGGCCTTCTAACATAGTATCAGAGTCAGTTTATCTCGATAGTTTAGAGCGGTGCCCCGGTTATGTCCCTTTGCCCAATATGCCCATCAGATATCTAGTCTTGCTCTGAGCTGAGGGGGTGTGTCAGAAATCTTACATCGGACAAGTATAAGAGCATTTAACAATTTATAATAGTATGCAAATCTCCCCCCTTAAGCTAACTTTTGGGGTGAGTTAAGCCTTCTAACACTTAGCTAAAGCATACATACATGGCAATAACCAACATGAAAAGTATTTGTCCTTCGGTAGAATGTAATCAAATTACAAAGAGTTTCTTAACGCTATTGAAATTTCTATTTAATTAATACTCTTATTAGAGCTTGTGCTTATTATTTTATAAATATATTATTTGTATTTTTAAATAAAATTTAATAATATTACAAACTTTAAGTTTTAGTGTTCCAAAATCTTGGTTATCAAGTTTAATGATATTGTCGAGAACATGCACCCCTCATCGTATCAATTTCTCCACCAAAATTAGTTGCCATGATTAATGTGCATGTAATGATGAAAGCTCGAGGTCAGCTTTTTAGCTCTTTTAATCAGTAGTAATCACCTTTATTACCACTTAACTTAATGTTCATGACACTCATGGGTCGTACGTAATTATACATCAAAGCTTTTCTCCTTGAGTCCTTTATCAAAAGCTATTGCGCAAGGTGCACACACAATGTCTTTCTAGTAAGTAGTAACATCGAACCCTGAATGGTCTCATACGAACCCACTTAGGCCGTGAATGCGAATAAAGTTTTTAATACATTTCTAAATTATGTATTTTTTTAAAAATAAGCTTTTTACTAAATTTAAAATTAAAAACAAAGAAACTCTTAATTTTTATAATTTAATAAATTCGTAAAATTTGGCCAATGGCACTTAAAAAGATTAAAAATGAAAAATCTCTCGCCTTTTGACACTTTAGATATGCATCATCATCATAACATAGATTTTAACCCAAAGAAAACAAAATTTATTTTAATGCCCTTAAACTTAAAGTATTATTTATAAAATGTAATTTCAATGATTAGACTGAACCCTAATAATATCTTATGTGATTAAATTCAACTGTCGTATGTTAGTGCCGAAAAAGAAAAGGAGTAGTAAATGGGTAAGATTCAGACAACAAGACAATTATTCTTAATCCATTTTCCGTTTCAAAGTTCCATACTTCAGGGTCGTACTATGGTTGACTTATGTTTTAAGTGGAAACTTTTGTTTGAATTATACATTGCCTCGACTGTAGTGGATTATCAGAACGTGAAACATTCTGTAAAGTTGTCAAGCACGAGCTGAAGAAGATGACTTTCATTATAGGTTTCCTTGTGTACAGTTTCCATCATCGACGTTAAAGGGTAGTCAAAGAAGATGTTTGATAAATACATAAATATTTATGTCTTACTACATTAAAAATATAAAACCTAAACTGAAATAGAGTATGCAATTAGTTGAATATTGAATCGACGTCTGGATCATGTGTAATATCTAATTTAGGAGATTGGTTGCATGTTAAAGAAAATCACATAATGATTCTTTTTCTTTAATTAATTGCTTTTTTATGTTATCAGCGAGGGTTTAATCTAATAATGTATTAAATTAAATTAATTAGAACTAACTCTCTATTTATTTTGACTAAAATTTTTTAAACATTGCAGTAAAAAATAAGGGTGAGCTTTGAAGCAATTAGTAAAGTTGTTCTTTTGTGATCGTAAGGTCACAAGTTCAAGTCACATAAATAACCTCTTGTGCACCAATTATGTTGATTTTTTGTATTTTTATGAAACCTTTATAGTACAACTTATTATAATACAATTAAAGATAACTTATAATATTATTCAATAAAGATAACATTAGGTAAACCAATTTAACTAATGACCAAATTACAAAAAATTAAGGTTATGAAAAATTAAACATAAAAGGTTAAAATTAAAGCTATTTAAAGGCAGAAATGATCTCAATATAATTGTTCATAAGAATGCTAGAGAGTAAAAAATGCAGAGCTTTACTGTAATTTAATTAACTATAGAAAAATCTCTAAATTTTAAGAAAAAACAATTTTCTTTATCTTTTGTTAAAGAATAATGGTAAAATATACATGAAATAAATAATACGTATGAGTAAATCAAATGTTATTAATAAATTCATACAAGTAGTCATAATTTTAATTAATTAAAATTGATAAAAATTCATAATTTAAGATAATAACAACTTATTAATTTGAATAAGATTTAATTTATTGAAATTAAATTAGATGATTATCTCAATAAAATTTAATTAGTGCATTGATTATATATATATCATTTTTAATAAAAATTTAAAAATAAATAAATAATAAATAATTTTAAAACGTAATAAAACTTTTAAACATACGAGATGTTTGTTTTTGTTTTATTTTTTGTTTCTTGTTACGGTTTTAATAAAAAGAAAATAACATATTTGGTTGTTTACGTAACAATATGCCATTTCTAAAAATAACAAAACCACGATAAATTCATAAAAACAGAAGTTATATATTTTTTAACTTTTCACAACATGTTTTTGTTTTCTTTTCTACTTCCTCCTCTTATAATCTCCCTTCGCAATAGAAAGTGTCATCTTTCTCTCTTACGTCTTATACTCGTCTCTTCTCTCTCGCTCTTTTTTTTTTTCTGGTTTACATTTCTACATTTTTATTTTCTACTTTACGTTTATACATTTATGGCTTTTTGGTTTTCTGGTTTGAGTTTTTATATACCTAATCTTATGGGTTTTTAATTTGAGTTTTAGCTAGTTTTATGATTTTTTGGTTTACGTTTCTGTGTTTTAAATTTTTTAGTTTACGTATTTTCAAGTGTTATTCTGCATTTTTGGTTTATTGTTTTCTATAAATTTTTATTTTTAATTTTTATATTACAAATTTCATCTAAATAAAATTTTATTTTTAATACAAAAACGAAATTTTAAAACTAAAAATGAAGAACCAAGTTGACCCACGATCTCGTTCCTTTTAACAATTAATATGTATGTTGTTGATGTAACAACAATGACAAACAATAAACACGGAGCAGAAGCATACACAGAGGGAAGGAAGGCAGTGATGTCACTGACGTGAGTGGGATAAGTGGCGGGTGGTGGAGGAGAAGGTGACGGATGAAGGTGACGCCGAAGAGGAAGGTGGGTCTGTCTGTCTGTTCAGAGGCGCGCGAAAACAGCGCGGGAGCTGTTTCCCGATGCAGTCAGACATCATATTACTCAGTGGTGGCTCCACCGCCCTCACTCCCCAGTCCCCACCCCACATTTTGCATTCAACCTTTTTATTATTGGAATCACGAATTATACACTATTATTTAAAATCTTCTTTAAGAAAAATAATAATCAAGAGGGTCAAAATTATATAAAAATATTAATTTTTATGTAAAACAAGTTTAAAAATATTTGATAATAAGATAGAAATTAAAAATATTTTTAATCAGTTAATTTTCTATTATATACACGTGCCCACATACATCAACATCAACCTTCTTTTTTTTTTTGATTGAAAATGATACATACATAACAATACGTGTATAAGTATTGTTGAGCGAATTTATATTGATGGAGGCCTAACTTGGTAATGTGGATCCCATCCGCTGTACATCCCATGTTAACTCCTCTGTGATGGGAATGGAAGAGAAACAGAGAATGGTTTTACTATGCATCCCATGTGGGAATAGGGTCCATGAGGACCTAGTATTCCAGGCAGGGATGGACTGTTTTGGGGTCCTCTCTTCCATCACCAAAGTGATCGAGGGACGTTTGTTGTTTTTGATTTGGTAAAAATTGGCTGTTGTGGGAGACTGAGTGAGACAGGAGGTGGATGGTGGGAGTCTATCGAATTGATGTGATGGGCCTGACCTGATGTAATAATATTATTATTTTTAATGTCTATCAAATATAATAACAACTAAAAATGATTACTGTTTACAATTATGAAATAAGTGAATTGATGTTTTGGTCCCTCACCTGAAATCTATATCTGAATGATTAAAGTTATGACATAATTCATTTACAAAAGATAGGTTGGCTCATGGATTATCCCAAGGAAATGAAAGGCAAAGAGCCTAATGTCACTCATCATCAATAAATCAATCCTAACGTACAGGAATTTCAAATGGGTCTTATTTTATTTTTCTTGGTTGATGAGATGGTAGAATCTTAAGTATGACAACAAAGGGTCCCAGTGTGAAGGATTCAGGAACTTCGTCCTTTTTCACATACCTAACTTCCCTCTTAAGTTGAAGATAATTGGACAGCTGGTTTATTCCCATTTGCTGTTCCATTTTTGTCTCTAACATAAGAGCAGAAACTTTGTTTTATACTGTTGAATTGGGCCAGTTGGTTTAGCTTTGAATTGGTCTTTGTTTAAGTGCGGGCCATGTTTAGCTTTTCCTGACGAAGTCTGTAGTGTATCCAATTGGTTGAACGTATATAACATTGCAAACAAGTGATCTTATTGATACGTCTGAATGTTACAGTGTGGAATCACAAGTATTACATGTGTAGAGATATCTGTGTATGTTGTGCCAAAAGCACCTGTTTTTGTTATGTTTTTACAAGGAGATATGAACACGAAGGAGACCATGAGTGTCTCTTTATTAGTGAAGGAGCAAATGAGTTTGGGAACTCAGATATCTATGGAGATCACAAGAGGAGAGTCACCCTTTTCAACAACAAATGTTTTTGTGACCCTTTTGGAAGCAGTGAAAATTTCTAGAGTGTAGGTGCCATGAAAACCTCTGAATGTGTATTGTCCTTCGTCATCAAGATGCCCGTGACAATGAGTCAGCCACTCACTTTTAAGATCAAGGTACCTTCTACCAGCTTCATTGAGTTCACCTTCTGCATTGACCAGATGTGAATTTTGTCGACTCATGAATAGCTCCCAAAATCCCCAAAGCATAATTCCCTCTACCGCAGGATGAGCGTAAGCTTCTCGTAGCATAACTTCCAAGTCATCTGCTCTAATGTACTCATTGATGGAGGACACATCAAGCTCTGTAAACCAGATTGGAAGACCAAGAATTCCCAGTTTATCCAGGGCAGAAGATACTATAGGGCCAACAGGACTATCTATATGTCCTTGAATTCCAATTCCTCCAACAGTTGCACCTTGCTCTTGCAAACCAAGGATGTGATCAATGTACTTTTCTGGAGATGATCTAGGGTCACATCCATCCTCTACGTGATAATCATTCACAAACAGAACGGCAGATGGATCCAATTGATTTGCAGTCTTGAACATATACGGTCTGATATCTTTTCCCAATCGATCAGGATAAAATGATCCATGCATCATCTCATTGTTAACATCATAATGCAAGAATTTTCCCTTATAGCGCGTGAGAAGTCCTGTTAGACGATTCTGAACAGCAGTCATCAAGTCATTTTTGTTCAAAGCTTTGATCCATGACTGTACTGTACCATCCACATCCCAAAAGATACAGTGACCTCGGGTCTGTATCTTATTTTTCTTGCACAAATCCAACATATCATCAGCATCTTTGTAGTTTAAATTTCCCTGTTGTGGCTCTGTCCAATACCACTTCAACTCATTTCCAAACACAGCCCAATTGAAATGTTTGACAAAGAAATCAACAAATTCTTCATTGTCTATGTTTGTCCTGTTAATGCATGATCCGAAGGGGAATGTGTTTTGTATTTGTCTTATTCTTACCAAGGTGCCAAGCAAACCACCAGTGTCCACTCCATTGAATTTCAATGTGACATCACGCTTACGGATCTAGAATCGCAGAATACAATAGCAGAACAGACAACAAGAGAATTCATTAAATTAATTTACTGAAATTAAGGAACATAATAAACAGTTATTGCAAGAAATTCAAATGATACATCTTTTGGGACTAATAGATCAGTTATATTCCAGTGAAACAATTATAGCAACAGCTCAGATAATGGTAGTGCCAGATTGTCTTGGCGTTCAGTTTTGCAATGCATGAAACTAAGATATCAAAAGACAGAGCAGCAGCCACAGGAGAATAGCAATCAGAGATTTTCTAAAATAATCATGCTCAGGGTTGTGAATACAGAAACCATTTCAATAATTTTTGGAACTTGCATGCAGCCTATTGATATGGGGGCAGAACATTTTCTTTCTCATACTTATGCTTGAGTGACCATACACTCTGCAAGCTAAGTTATCTATTAAGCTGAATCAAGTTATAAAAGAATAATTAGTTTTATTATGTCTTGTTAGAGTAATCGTAGTTACTAAGTATCTGTCTATTTTATGTTTGGTTTGCACCCATAACAGCAAGTTAAATTAGTTAATTAGGAATCCCAGAAATCACAGCCACACATTACCTTGTCAATCTCCCTCCTCAAATGTCTGAATCTTGCTTCACGGTTAACAGCAAAAATCTGAAGTCCAGCAAGCATAAGGTCAACACCTGTAGCTGGACCTTGGACATAAACCATGACCCTGGATGGTTGTTTCTCAATTCTGAAGGATCCAACAACCTCGTGCCATCTGTCATCATTAATTTCAACCTGTCCTCCATTGACCCACTGACTGTCCACACCAAGTGCAACATTCACATTTTGAGGACCAGTTGATCCAGAACCAATCTTAACCCAAGCTGAAACCTGGTATGTCAAGAAAAGCTTGACTTTGTCCGTGATCAACTGTGCAGGACCCATCCAAGTTTGAGTGCGTTTAGTCACAAGGATACAGCGACCACTTAAAGGTTCGTGAGGTCCAAGAGATTCTCTAGCCACTGGAGGAAGTACATGTGGCGAACCAGTTGCAACACTAAGAGTACAATTACCAAGAGGAAACCATCCGTTGGTTCCATCATTGAGATTGCTATTCTGAATTATATTAACCCCGTAACCAGGATCCTGTGAAATAAAAACCAATAATAATGAGCTCTTTAAACCATCACAATTCAGTTAAACAATAGATCAAATTTCTATAGAAGCTAAATAAATCAATCAGAAAGAAATTGAAGGTGAAATGAATTATCAAACCACATAAAAAATTTCTCATTCTGCAAGAATTGGAATTCAAGAATCCATAATCAAAATATCAATGTGAAAACAGAAAAACAAAGATATTTAAGTTTAAATTACTCATCGACTAACCTCAATAACTGGAGGAGGTGAGGGAGAGATCTTCTTTGCATGCTTTATGATTAAACTGTTGAGAAGAATATCTGTGCCAGCAGGTGGGCCTTCCATATAAACGACCACTCTTTTAGGGGAACCATTTAGAAGAAACTTGCCCTGTAACTGTGCCCAGTCCTTATCTGTTGCCTGCACACTGCATATCAGAGCAGATGTAATTATAGATATTAGCTTAATAACCATGACAAAGCTGATTATATCATTTATCACATATGGCACAACTATTGGATAAATATTCAGATTGAAGAAAAAGACTACTAGCCCAACATGGAAAGGAACCATGTATGAATTCAGGGTACTAGTGGCTCAACATGGAAAGGAACCATGTATGAATTCAGGGTTAAGTTATTTACTAATTACTTTGTCAAAAATGCACAACCTAACGTACTAAATGACAGCTCCATGGATTTAAAGCAGAGAAAGAAACTAACTTGGCAATGCCTATATATTGGTCTCGGAGATCTGGCGTTTGAACCCATAAGGTGGCTCGCACATCAGCACTTGTGACATTGTTACCGTATATCCGAACTACAGCAGTAACCTCATAAGCAAGCTTTCTTTGCACTTTTGCAGTTATCTCCTGTTGAATACCATTCCAGCTCTGCGTGCGTTCCGTCGCAGCAGCAAAAGCTTTTCCAGACTGGGGAACGATTTTCCCATCTGCCATAGAATCATGTAACACAATCTTGCAACCTCTACCAGACCAATTATTCAATCCATCATCAAAGTTGGGGTTTAGGATAATGTTCTCATCATCATCTCCAGAACAGAAAAGACTGGTGCTTGTATTCTTTTAAAGCAAAAGGAAAAGAGTTATTCCACCACTTTCATCTATAACCCAAAATCTTTTTGAGAGATAAGTACATATGTATGCACAGATATGTCCAAAATCCTATAAAGAAAATAAGAATGAATTTAAATTTTAGTGAAAACTTGAGATTGTACTATCCATCGAATGGAAACGCATGTAATGAATATAGCCAAAAGTTTCTAACATGCCATTACCAACCCATTATCCCATTCGTCAAAAATCAACAGTTGTATTTTATTGCTGGTATGTACCAAAGTCTTATATTTTGAGGTGGAGTAAGCAGAATAGGGTAAGATGAATGTATACATTCAACTCGCTGGGATTCAAACAGGTGATAGCAACTGATTCAATCAATAGGTCGACTCCAGGCGATGGCCCTTCCAAGTAAAAAACCACTCGGTTCGGCATGGTTGACAACAAGAACGTGCCTTCCAATTTTTCCCACCTATCCTTTGATGCAGAAGTTCTGCAATGATATTAATCATCAAGGTCACCTGATTTTTCAAATAGGAGATGCAGTGAAATGAAGTAATAGTATCATTACTTTCCAACGAACAAATAGCTGGTAGCTGAATCATGATACTCCAATTTCAAAGTTGCAATAACATCAGCAGATCCCTGAAAAGCCCCTGAGACCCCCACTCGTGCGGAAACTGAATATGAAGACCCTGGGGAAACTCTATCGGTAATATCCTGTTCCAAGCCCTGCCAACATTCCTTTCTGTTTGAAACAACAGCATAATAACCACCTGAAGTTGGTAAAAATCCTTGAGGACGTGAATCTGATGAAACCAAAAAGGCTTCACAGCAATTTGGGTGCCAAGAATGCAACCCTTGAGAGAAATCATGGTTTGCCAAGATATTGGGGGCTGTACAATCACTTGAATCACTTATATTTTGGTTGGCAGCCTGTTAAGAGCAGAATAACTTAGTTACACATTAATAATTAGTCTGCTGATTATCTGGTCCACAAAATTAGTTCAACAGCTTCATACAATTCAAACGAATGCAGTCAATCACATATGGTCTAATTTCAGTTCCATGAATCTAAAACGAGTGCTTAAATATATCCAAAAACCTATAAAGAAAATGAAGAATGAATTTAACTTTTTAGTAAAAACTTGAGATTGCATTATCCATCAATGTGAATGAATGCAATGAATATTGCCAAAACTATGTACCATAACCAACCCATTGTTCCTTGTGTCAAAAATCAACAGCTATATTATTGCTTGCATGTAACAAAGTCCTATAAATTGAGGAGAAGTAAGGAGAAGAGGGTAAGATGAATGTTTACATTCGACTCGCTGGGATTCGAAGAGGTGATATAGACTGATCCAATCAGTAGGTCCACTCCAGGAGACGGCCCTTCCAAGTAAAAAACCACCCGATTTGGTATGGTTGTCAACAAGAATGTGCCTTCCAAGTTTTCCCATCTCTCCTTATATGCAGAAGTCCTGCAAAGATATCAATCATCAAAGTGATCTAATGTTTTTGAAAAGGAGATGCAGTTAAACGGGGAAATATTATTATTACTTTCCAATGAACAAATAGCTAGTAGTTGAACCATGCTCCAACTTCAAAGTTGCAATAACATCAGCAGATCCTTGAAGTGCCCCAGAGACCCCAACTTGTGCGGAAACTGAATATGAACGTCCTGTAGAAACTCTGTTTGTAATATCCTGTTCCAATCCCTGCCAGCATTCCTTTCTATTTGAAACAACAGCATAATGACCACCTGAAGTGGCTAGAAATCCATGAGGACCTGACTCTGATGAAACCACAAAGGCATCACAGCAATTTGGGTGCCAAGAATGCAACCCTTGAGAGAAATCATGGTTTGCCAAGATATTGGCGGCGGTAAGATCTGTTGAATCAATTATATCTTGGTTGGCAACCTGTCAAGAGCAGAATAATTGGTTACATATTAACACTCAGTCCAGAGATTTATCTGCTCCACAAAATTAATTCAACAGCTTCATAACAGTTCAACGAGTATAGTCAATCATATATGTTCTTCGAGTTCCAGGAATCTAAAATGAGTGAATGTCTGGACGTTGATTTAAATCTGCAAGCATTTAGTTGCTGGTACTCAACAAGAAAGAGGAAATAGATTGAGGGGCGAATTTTAATGCATTCACTAGCAAACAATTCACAGACAAATAATGCTCGTCATGAAATTCCAAAATGCAGCATTGTATAAAAGGTTAAATGTCCCTGGAATGACTGCACAATCGACTTCCAGGAAGTTCAAGAAAAGAATAAAGCAACAAAGAAACCCCAGTTAGAATTTACTCAAATATTCTAAAATGCGAAAGCTGGCATCACTAATCAAAGCCATACCTCAGACCTTTCTTTGCCATTATACGGTTGTTGGTTCTCCATGGACGCTTCCGATCTCTGCTCAACACAAACACAAAAGATGAGACAAAAACAAAGAATGGGTTTTAGTTCCAAAATCGGGTCGACGTCGATAGAATGCAGAAAGTGAGTACCTGATCCTGATGTTGTTTTAACTCTCGATTTCTCTTGGAGGCTTGACTGGTGAAGCAACAAGTGGAGAACTTCACCATTATATAGGCAAACCGTTTCTGAGATATTCAAGTGAAAGCTACGAAAAGCGCGGGACCGAACACACCAAACAGCCAATCAGATATCTGCTGCAAAACTCCTCTTTTTAGCTTCATGTTCCAGTTATGTTTTGTCGGGGTTTATCCAAACCAAAGAATCACGACAGCAAACAACCTTATTCGTCATTCCCCCAAGAAAAATCTCCGTTTTCTAATTCATTTTTGGCATATTCTTTTTCCATCAGTGGGAGTAATTGCTTTGTCTTGCAGATTGGTCTACCCCCTACCTCCCCTACTGCCTCTTTGTATGCTTGAATTGGAATAGAAGGTTTAGGGGGTTGGATATGCTTGTATGATTAAACTTTTAACACAATTTGCAGTTTTGTATCAAAATCTTAGATAATAAGGAACATGTTCATAGATTTAGTTGATGTTAGGTAAAGGGTTAGCATTCTACTTCAACTTAACAATGGTGGAATACGACGTTATATCCATTTCTCAGCTAAATTCATTTAAAACACCGATCACAATTTCTGTGCTAGGCGGGTTTGAATCGCTCGGTCTTGATTGGAAGGGACAAGCAGACGTTAAAAGGGCGGACACGATTCTGGACCTGAAACCATAACAAAGCTGCCCAATCTTAAACATGGTGTGGACTCGAAAAGCGAAAAAACCAGTGTTTGTATTAAGGTTAACTGTTGTGCAGTGGGGGCTCTAAAGCCCACTCTCTATCATCGTTCTTGCTTTATGTAAAAACTTTTAATTATATATCCAACTTAAGTTCTCTTGATCATGATTCTTTCTCCATCAAACCGATGAAATGGATGGACAATTTGCCCTGTTTGGCAATCAGCTGATTGTATTAGCTGATAGCTGATTCTATTAGCTGTTAGCTGATAGCTGATTCTATCAGCTGATTTGACCAGCTGAATATATTAACTGTTTGACATTTGATGTTTGGTAAAATTAGCTGTTTAGTATTAGCTGTTTATGTGTAAAATGACTTATGAGGACATGATTTTAAAAAAA